>CAUYLG010017307.1:0-18289 GCA_963573385.1 Cacajao melanocephalus
AGGAACACTTTTACACTGCTGGTGGGAGTGTAAATTAGTTCAACCATTGTGGAAGACAGTGTGGCACTTCCTCAAGGACCTAGAAATAGAAATTCCATTTGACCCAGCAATCCCATTACTGGGTATATACCCAAAGGATTATAAATCGTTCTGTTATAAAGACACATGCACACGTATGTTCACTGCAGCACTGTAAACAATAGCAAAGACCTGGAACCAACCCAAATGCCCATCAATGATAGACTTGACAAGGAAAATGTGGCACATATACACAATGGAATACTATTAAGCCATAAAAAATGATGAGCTCATGTCCTTTGTAGGAACATAGATGAGTCTGGAAACAATCATTCTCAGCAAACTGACCCAAGAACAGAAAATCAAACACATGTCCTCACTCATAGGCAGGTGTTGAACAATGAGAACAAATGGACACAGGGAGGGGAACATCACACACTGGGTCTGTTGGGAGGGGGTACCAGGGAAGGTCCGTTGGGGGGGGCTGTTTGGGAGGTTGGGGAGGGATAACATGGGGAGAAATGCCAGATGTAGGTGACAGGGGGATGGAGGCAACAAACCACATTGCCATATGTGTACCTATGCAACAATCCTGCATGATCTGCACATGTACCTCAGAACCTAAAGTACGATAAAAAAAAAAAAAAAACCTGAAAATCCCTTTACTAACAGAAACACTCAGTGAGGAAAAACATACATGAAGATTGGGTTAATTTTGTTACTGTGCAAAGGAATCTCTTTGAAAAATGAAATGTCTTTTATTTCTCCCTCACCTAGTTTTATCTTTCACAATATTTTTTAAGAATGATCATGAAGAAATCTGCATGCTAAATATTCATGAATACATAAAGATGTCCCTATGATATGAGAGAGGGGCAGGGAAGTGCTGTGTAGAGAAAGGCAGGTCCCTGGCTATGGCTCCACCCTCAGGCCTGTGCTCACCGACCTAGGTGAGAACAGGCATTTCTGTTTTCCAGCGCAGATGTTGCATTTTCCAACACCACCCTGGCCCACCACGTCCCCATCCTGTGCCTATAAAGATTCCAAGACTCTAGCAGGCAGAGACACAAGCAGCGGGATGTCAAGAGGAACACACTGGCAGAAGAGCACAGAGGTGGCTGGACATAGAGAGGAGCAGAAGAACATACAGGCACCAGCAGACACAGCAAGCCATTGACCTGTGGAATAATGAGGATGGGAATCTGACCGTGCTGGTCAGAGGAGTGTCCAGCTGCTGAGTGGCCAACACCAGGGAAATACCACCTTCCAGCTGCATTCCCTTTCTAGCTCCCCATCCATCTGCTGAGAGCTTCCACTGTCAATAAAACCTTGCATTCATTCTCCAAGCCACACCAAGTCAAGAACCCAAGATACAGAAAGCCCTCTGTCCTTGTGATTAAGGAAAGGGTTTAACTGAGCTAACGCAAGCCCCCTACAGAAGGCAGAACTGAAAGAGCCTGTAACACAGGCCCACTGGGGCTTCAGCTGTAAAATATGCGCCACTAGGCAGTGCTATGGAGTCGCAGCCCCACAACCTGCTCAGCTGCATGCTCCCTCTAGAGGTAAGAGCACCAGGGCACTGAAGAAGCGAGACACACCCTATCATACATCCTGTGAGGGGGATTAAGGGAACTTTTCCCATTTCACCTACGTGACTAAATGAAGACTAATCTGGTGCTGTTTATACATACTGGCTTACTGCATTCTGTGCAACGAACAAAGAAAGCAAGGCTAACAAAGTCCGTTGAAGATTTACATTCAGATTGTGTCATCATATATGTAAGGTGTCTAGACAGAAGTCAGTTAGTAAGTGTGTACATATACATACAGTTACTTTTCAGTATCTATCAGGAAAGGGATTGGTTCTAGGACCCATGGTATACCAAAATCCATAGTGCTCAAGTCCTTGGTATAAAATGGCATTGTATTTGCATATAATTTAAACACATCCTCTTGTATACTTTAAGTCACCTCTAGATTACTTCTGATAGTTAATACAATGTAAATGCTATGTAAATAGTGGTTATACTGCATTTTAAAATTTATTTTGTGTTATTTGTATTGTTTTATTCATACTATTTTTCATCCACAACTGGTTGAATCATACATGTGGAACCCACAGAAGTGGGCTAATTGTGTATGTATGTTTGTACACACATATATTCAAGCCAATTTAAGGGCTATATAGCATATGAAAATGATCATTTCAAAAACTTCACACACATAGGAAAATAGTGTGACTAGAAACTTCTGTTTCACCCATAAATATTGTTGAAAGAAATTTTACTCATTTTATTATGAACTTAACTTTCTTACGCTTAACAGGACTTAAATCTTCGTAGTTGTATTGATCTTTTATGGTCACATAACGGTTTCTGAAAGTGTTCATTTAACTGCTGCTGAAGCTAGTTTCTTTTTAACAGTAAACAATGGTATCTTCTACTGTTCCTGATATTGTATGCTGTTTTCTTAACGAAGTCTACCCATTCACATTAAAAGACTTTCAAGCAAATCAAGAAACTTACTAGGAGCCTTATAGGAGTCATGGAGTTCATAATTCTGAAGAGACTAAGCCTCAAATTTCCACTCCATCTATCGTATGCACACAACCAAGATCAGTCAGCAATAATCTGGGGCATGCTGACAGGATAAATTATAATGTGCCACAAGAACGGAGAGGAAATGTAAAGGTTCAAAGACACCTAACGCCTCTCAGCTCTGTGTACTAGGAAAATGAAAAACTATTTCATGACACATATTTTAGCAAGTTATTTCTCTTTCTAAGACTAGGGTACCATTACTCTGGCAAGGGTACAACCTAGTACTTATAACCACCTTTTAAACTTTTACTGTATCTCAGATAATAGTGTTTAGATTTTTTTTTAATACTTTAACGTTTCACATGGGTTACAGAATAGCTACAAGAGACAGCCCTGCTCTTCTCTGTAGCCCCTAAGACACCTGCAGGTTGACTTAAGTTCTCATAGTAATTAGCCGGGAAGACATACACTTCTCAGAAGTGAGGTGAGCACACAAAAAGACAGCCCAGATCAGCAACCACTTCTCCTGCTGTAGATTCTCTAGTGGAGAACAAAGCTGCCAGAAATGGTACTCATATAGCCCAAAATATAAAACGAGGATAATACTGCCTATGTTAAGGAATTATGAAGAGTAACTGAGAAAACTCAGAAACAAGAGTCAGTGCTGATTTAGCATTCTCAGCCTTTACATCTCATCCCACAGAAAGTCGTAAGTATTTCCTCAAATGTACCCACTTCCCTCCACTTGCAAAGACACATGCACAGTTCAAGAAATTACCCAATTCTGCTATGCCATGGTCTTTTCTAGTCAGAGCTCATATTATTCTAGGGGCACTCTTGAACCTTGAGCCAAACTCAGAATTAGCAACATTGTATCTCCTCCTGGAGAAAAACATCAGAATCTGACCAATGGTCCCTTAACCACATCTCTGCTTTCTGCTCTTCATTTCCTTGCACGTATCTTAGACAATTCAACTGAACAAACATTTATGATGGACACAGTACATGCTTAGTGCTGGGCACCGACAGCAACAGAGATATGTCCCTGTTCAGAAAGTTGACAACAAAATAGTGACACAATTAATTACACAGCTACAAAGAGTGAAATACATCAAGAAAAACCAAAGAACTAAATGAGGGATGATGAAAAATCTCTCTAAGGAAATGTGAAAAAGATCAATTTGAGTTAAGCCAAAGAAAGGGCGCAGTAAGACTATTCCAGGCAATATTTGGGAAGTCTCTGAAACAGAAAGGGTGGCTGTGGAGGAAGTGAAGGGCCAGCTTGGCAGAGGCTATGGGTTCAGGGAGCACAGAGCTGTGCCAGGATGGATGCCAGCAGTGGCCAGACAACTCCATGCTGCTCAGAGTTACGTCCCAAGGGCACTAACAAAGGACTGAAGGTTTTTTAGCAGAGGAAGGAGAAGATCTTATTTATGATGTCAGTAAAGGGCACTATGGCTGCAATGCAGAAAACAGACTGTAGAGGGCAGAGAAGTGGAGGCAGGGAGACCAGTTAAGATGCTATTGGTCTAGTCAAGTAGGAGGAGTGGTAATAGCTTGGACTTAGGTGCCCATTGTGCTGATGGAGGGAATGCTGAGATTTGAGGTATATCATGAAAGTGAACTTGATTACTGATTAGTGATAAGGAGAAAGAAACCAGGGTGATTCTCAAATTTCTGGTGTTCCAACTTAATCTTTATAGCCATATGAAATAGACAGTATGAGACCTCATTTTACAGATTTGTTTATACATTTAACAAATACCTTTGGAACTCCCAGCATAGTGATTTAGAGCATCAATGCCTGAGGTTGCATACTGGTTTGACCTCTTGTCAACTGTGTCACTTTGAGTCAGGTTCTTAACCGTAAGTGTGAGGATCCTCAAATGCCTTCCTGTACCGCTACAGAGGTTTGAGATTTAGAGGCTGTGGGAAACAGATGGAATACACATCTTTGAGGCAAACCTTGCTCTGTAGTGATGTGATCTTGCATCATTAACATACAGAGTGGCATCAAATACTATTCCTGGCTGGGTGCAGTGACTCATACCTATAATCCCAACACTTTGGGAGCCCAAGGCATCACTTGAGGTCAGCAGTTTGAGACTAGCCTGGCCAGCATGGTTAAACCTCATCTCTACTGAAAATACAAAAACTAGCTGGGCATGGTGGCACACACCTGTAATCCCAGCTACTCGAGAGGCTAAGGCAGGAAAATCACTTGAACCAGGAGGCAGACGTTGCAGTGAGCTGAGATGGTGCCACTGCGCTCCAGCCTGGGTGACAGAGCAAGACTTCATCTCAAAAAACAAAAACATACTATTCCTGAAAAATGACTTTTCTGTTAGTGAAGTTCACCAGGAAATGTAGTTTGTATTTTTACCCCTCCGAATCTCAGGTTGAAATGTGATCTCCAATGCTGGAGGTGAGCCCAGAGCGAAGTGCTTGGTCTTAGGTGTGGATCCCATGGTCTTGGTGTCGTCCTTGCAATAGTTAAGTATCCTCTCACTCTATTAGTTCATGTGAGAATTGGTTGTTTAAAAAAAAAGCCTGGTACCTCCTCCCCCTTCCCTTGCTCCTTCTCTCACCATGTGGCACATAGGGTCCCCAGCCTCTGCTATGAATAAAAGCTTCCCGAGGCCTAATCAGAGGCCAGACAGTTGCCAGCACCACACTTCTTGTACAGTCTGCAGAATCATGAGACAAATAAAACTCTTTTCTTTATAAATTACCCAGCCTCAGGTATTTCTTTATAGCAATGCAAAAGAGACTAATACACCAAATTACTGTACTACCTGAGAATGAAACATTTCAGAGGTTCATCTTAAGCAAATATATGGCAGTACCAATCAACTGCTTTTTCCCAGACGTAGAGATTACGGCAGTTTGCAGACTTTGATCTCCATAGGGTAATAGGTAGAGTGGAGTGCACCTCATAGAAGAATCCTTATATTCCAGTGTCATCTTATTCACTTTCCATACTGTAAAGGAATGCTTCATCTCAGAGTCAGAAACAAAATATGGTAGAGACTATGGCCAGTTGGAAAGAATGTGTCTGGAATAAAGAGGTCAGCAGATGCTCATTTCCAGCTCACTGTTGCATGTGTGCACAGTTTTTTCAAAAAAAAAATCTAGAAATCAGGACTTCTATGGAAACTTAGCATTTAAGTACTGGCTCATTATTTTTAAATAATATGATATGTGGGCTAAATAAAACACACTCAAAGGTCAGATGAACCCTGCGGCCTCCACTGTGAAGTCTTTGGTTTCCTCCACTCACTCAGCAGGGCCTCTGTGGGATCATGTAACTGCGGGGAGGATGAGTGAGCAGGAGGGAATTAAAAGGTGATACTAGGGCAATATGACGCCGACATAGAAACCCTGCCTCACCGACCAGATGAGCTGGCACAAAACATCAATGAAGGAAGAGGAAATGAAACGGGAACTGAAAGACCACTCAATCACTTTTCCTTATCATTAATTACAAGTTTCTGAAGAGAAAACATTTCTTTTATAAACATTCTGAACTTATCTAGCACAATTTAGGTAAATCAGATTAAAAATCAATTTTATTCCTTTGCTCTACAGAATAAAACTCTTTGTAAGAAACGAAACCAATTTTCTTAGACCTTTTTTTTTTTAATGTTCTCAACAATGCCTCTTCAATTTAGTCTAGGGGAGGAGCAAAGTCTGCTGGCTAAAAATAAATGAATAGTTATGTAACATCTGAAAGACTGGGGGTTTAACCAGCAACCCTTCTTTGTCCAGATTTCCTCAGTAATAAAAATACTTGCAAGTTTGATATAAGGATGAAATTCATATTTCTCTCAAAGTCAGTGTTCAAGGAATTGAAGTCACCATAATTTCCATATGCGATAGTTAGTGCTGAAAGTTTTGCAGTCTATGTTGAGAAACAGAGATACAGAACATACGATATATACTTGGCAATGAGATCACACTCTTGTTTCCCAGACCTGGGGACTTGGAGCAGAAGAAAGGAAAGAGAGACATTAGGTGGGAAAGCCTGAGCCTCACAAAAGCAGCGAAGTGAGAGACTGTGGATGAAAGGGAGAAAATGCTGAGGCGTGTGAGGGAGAGACCACGAATAAGCAGCAGAGGAGAGTTTCTCACCTAGGACATCTCCAGTTTCGGGAGTGAGGTGCAATGTCAGTGATCCACAAAACAGATTAGATGTGGGATATCTCAGTATTGTGCTCTGTATCCGCCCATAGCATAGGCCCTCTGGCACAGGACCAAGAGGCACTAAGACTGGAGGAATATTCTTTTTCTTTTTCTTTTTTTTTTTTTTGGTTGAGACAGGGTCTCACTTTCACCCAGGCTGGAGTGCAGCGGCCCAGTCTTGGCTCGCTGCAGCCTCCACTTCCTGGGTTCAAGTGATTCTCATGCCTCAGCTTCCTGGGTAGCTGGGACTACAGGCACAAACCACTGCACCTGGCTAATTTTTGTATTTGTAATAGAAAAAAGTTTCACCATGTTGGCCAGGTTGGTCCTGAACTCCTGACCTCAAGTGATCTGCCCGCCTTGGCCAAAATGCTGGGATTACAGGCATGGAGGGACATTCACCAACAGTCAGTGTCCACTTTTCTTCCCTATCTCAATAATACACAATGTGGTACAACAAACTGAAACGTAACTCACAATTGGTAGAACTGATTTCACCTTATGTACTTGCAAAGTCATTTAAAATTGTTCACCTCAACTTTTCTGTTCTTCACCCCAATTGCTAAGGTGGCTTAACCAGATTACTGACAGAGGCAGGGATTCTATCTCTGAATAATTTAATTGTAATTCAAGTCCACTGAGCAAGTGCTTTTGAGCACCAGCTACACGCAGAGCTCTGAGGAGGACAGAGAAGAAAACCTCAGAAATATCCGCTGCCTTAATGGTCTTCACATCCTAATGTTAGAATGAAGGTGTTGAGAAAGTTGCACATACAAATGCCCTACCGAAAAAGAAATATATTAACTCTCACTCCTTCACATTAAATTGAAAATAACAAATTAGGAGCACATGTGTAAGCACACCTCTGGGTATTCTTGCAGAAGATAAGTGAGCTTCCTCAATGCAGAAAATGTTAGTTTTAAGCAAAATCCTCCCAATATGTGAAAAGAAGTTTAAGATGCTTTTTAAAAATCTTACTTTCTGTGCTGCACAATTTTTGCCCAAGGACTGCCCTGTTTACCTTCCACTGTGGTGACAAATAGATGGTACTTTCCAGAGTACCAGGGTACTCTATGCTGCCTATGGCTCAGTACAGGGACAGCTGAGAGAAAGCATTACTGCTAAATCCGTTTTCATCCCATTTTTCAGGTATAATTTCAGAAAACCCTTAAGAAACCTCTTCCAACCATTGCAAGAAACACTCACTTCTAAAAATAAAGAGAAATCTGCTTTTCCTACTGGTATTTCAAGTTATCTAAAAGTAAAACTGATTACAGAGTGATTATCTATTGCTCTTTAAATCTGCGTTATACAAAACTTGATAGGGTACAGGGTTTTTAGAATTTCACTTTCCTTTTTAGATGCTTTACACTTTAACGTTGACCCATCACTATAAATCTATGAAATTTTATTTTCTCAACTCTCACAGGCAAAATGGCTGCTTCTCCACAGAGTTACATTGATCCAGTAGACATTTGACGCCTAAAATGATTTCATTAGCAAAGGGTAAGGCTCCTAGAAGCTGATGTCAAATTTGGTTCACACAAATTTCTACCAAGGGTAGATGCTTATCTTGACTTATCCTAAATTACTTTTCTTCTCCGAAGTTGAGGAAGCAGTCTTTAGCAACCAAATTTCTCAAGAAATATTCCAGCAAGCCAGGGCAATGCTCAAGTACCTTTATTATTTCTGATTGCTGCACTTCAGAAAGAATGAAAACATAAGAAACATTCCAAACTTAAATACCATTAGGATTTGTGAACTCCAGCAATAATCACAAGGTGGAGAAAAATGTCTCATTTTATGAAGTGCACCTTGTCTCACTTCCTGAAAATCTTATACAGCATCTTCAGGTGAAGCTCAAACCATCCATTCAGAGTGTCAGTCAAGTGTGCAACCTTTGGTAAACCCAAGTGAAAGTTAACGGTGCTTGAAGATACTTTTCAATTTCTCCAAAGACTGAGAAATTGAAGGCTGAATCATTTGGTTTAGAAACATACATGGAAATTCACAAAACAAAGTAAGAACAGAAAGCTGATCACTTAGGTCTAACCTGATGGGAGAACCTGGTATCTTGGTCTCTTGAGATTCTCCAGGCAGCACTAATGTTAGGAATTTGGCCCTGTCTCCTTCAGATCCTTTCTTCGGAGTCACTGGAATGCCCTACGGTAGAGGCACACATTGTCTCTCCTTCCCTTTTCAGGCATTTGAGTTTTTTAGGCTTTACCATAAAGAAATCTGCCTAGCTTTTCTTAAAGTTAGATAGAAAAAATAGCATTTTCCTGGTTATACTCTGTTCTGTAGTTTCCTCCTTCAGTAAGTAAATTAATAAAGACAAGCAACCCCTGAATAAGTGGATGTGATTAGCATTAAGTCACACAGAAAGCTCCACATGGCACTTAACACCAACGGTCAATGTTCCCCAAGCCACAGACAAACTTCTTGAGTGTCTTCCCAGAAAAAAAAAAAAAAAGGCCAAAGTTCCTAACACACCTTAAGGAGGGCAACGTACTCCCAGCTAAGAACCACTGATCTTACCCAAACCCCTTACCTTACAGATGAAAAAAAAAATGACCAAAAATTCTCTGCCACTTAAAGAATTAGTTAAGATCAGAAACCAAACCTCCTGACTCGAAATTCATTCTCTCTCTATTAAGATAAGCAGGTTCTTCCTATTGCTATGATAGAATATATACACATTTTTATTATAAAGGATAGTCTATCAGACTCTCTGAAATTTGTTTAAAAATCATCTTTAGTTATTTTCTAGGTCTTCCCCACATCCACCCTGTCAACAGTCACTAGACTGTCTTTCCTGTAGGCTGTGGGAATATGACTGTGAACGCACATTTCTACATCAAGAATCACAAATGCTCAGCTTGGGCAACATAGCAAGACCTACATCTCTACTAAAATTCAAAACAAAAATTAGCTGGGCATGGTGGCAAGCACTTGTAGTCTCAGCTACTTGAGGAGCTGAGGCAAGAGAACTGCTTGAGCCCAGGAGGTTGAGGTGGCAGCGAGCCTTGATCACACCACTGCACTCCAGCCTGGGAGACAGAGTGAGACCCTGTCTCAGAAAAAAAGAAAGGAAGAAAGGCAAAAGGAAGAAAAGAAGCCAGGGAGGAAGGGAGGATGGATCACACATGCAATATTTGATGAGTTTTGCTTCATCCATCTTAAATTCTCATGTTTCTGTAAAATAGTTAATTTGATAAATGAATATATTAAAATTTATAAGTTACAGAAACAAAACACAAATATTTATTCGTATTAGTATTTGCTAGAACTGTACAGTTTTATGATTTAGTAAGTATTAATATCGTTATCCTGTCTGTGACCTGAGGCCTTCATGAAGTTCAGCATGGAAGAGGACATTCTTCTACCTCTTTCACTTATTTTCCTTTCAGGAATCTTGTGGATACAATTATCAAATTGGTATTTAAATGAAGAATCGCTCACAGCTTTATAATCTTTATAGCTTTATAATCTTGACTTGCCTTTTTACCCAGGATTGATTAAGATATGAGACAGTCATATTTCCTTTTATGTTTTGGTGTTTTCACAGGCTTTCTAGATACATTACTATTCCTTTTCTTATTTTTCAAGATTTTTTTTTATAGTCTACTTATTAGATATGTGAACTTGCGCAAGTTTAGAAGTTCCTCTGAAAATCAGTTTCCTCATCTGTGAAATGGGAATACAAATGCCTACCTAACAAAGTTTTTTTTTTTTTTTTTTTTGAGACAGAGTCTTGCTCTATCCACCTGGCTAGAGTACAGTGACACAATCTTGGCTCACTGCAACGTCTGCTTTCCAAGTTCAAGTTATTCTCATGCCTCAGCCTCCCAAGTAGCTGGGATTACAAGCGTCCACCACCATGCCCGGATAATTTTTGTATTTTTAGTAGAGACAGGGTTTCGTCATGTTGGCCAAGCTGGTCTTGAACTCC
Source organism: Cacajao melanocephalus (assembly GCA_963573385.1). Classification (NCBI taxonomy): domain Eukaryota; kingdom Metazoa; phylum Chordata; class Mammalia; order Primates; family Pitheciidae; genus Cacajao; species Cacajao melanocephalus. The sequence goes on from CAUYLG010017307.1 coordinate 10,693, forward strand.
TGACCTCAGGTGATCCACCTGCCTTGACCTCCCAAAGTTCTGGGATTACATGCGTTGAGCCACTGCACCTGGCTGAAAGTTTTTTTGAGAATTAAACTGTAGTATTTTCCCCAATTTTCCTCTTTCCAATAATTCAAATAAATAAAAAATTAGAAAAAAATGGGGCAAAAAATGGACTATATGTTATTACCATGCTTATATTTGGATAAATATGACAAATTCAGAGACAAACTCTATCGGTAAACCAAAAACCCTATTGACTAATCTAGTTTCTTTACATTCTACCGACAAGAATTGGAGTCTTGTTAGTAGTATGTAATTGGAGTCCTTTGATCTAGAGGACAAATAGCAAAAGTAATAAGTACTCATCTGTTTCTAGAAACTAAGAGGATAAAGAGGATGGAAACCCAAAGGTCATATAAAGGATAAACCTAGGTTTAAAAAGGTGATAGCTTATTCTATACTGATAAGTTAAACAATAATTTACATTCAAGGATCACTTTAGTTTACAGATCACCTTGGCTTACATTATTTTATGAAAATTTGAAGTTGGTAGAAACAACAATATGTGAATATACGGGCTTGAGTGATAAAATTTGATGATTATATAAAGCTAAGAATTTGACTAACAGACTCAGAACACAAAGCACAACCATAATAAAGAGGTGGCAGTGGAGGAAGGGCAGGTTAAAGTTCAGGTTTAGTTATATTTTAAAATTATTAATGCCAACTTTCCATTGAATGGATTGAGTATTTCTGTTACTCTGCAAAGCAGCAGTTGTCAGAGTTGTGATGATAGAGCCAAGATTGCATTTTCTGGGAATCTGGATTATGTGATCTATATTCCCTCCAACTCATAGATTCTATGAATTGATGGAAGTGACCAAATAGTTTAAAGAGACACAAAAGACAAATAATATTTGACCAAGATAACTTATTAAGCAGAGAATTTGAATCTCAGAAAATAAAATTAACCTGACCACATTCTTGGAAGATGGAATCTTCAAGAATTCGGAGGACAGTATCCACGTTCAGATAGAGTGAATTTTGTACAAGAATTGTACACAATTCTAACCACCTCACATCACAACACATCAACAACACATTAAGAACTCAATTTTTAAGAACTGTTTAAGAAAATAAGAATTAATAGTCATCCCTATTGGTCCAGTGACTTAATTCCAGGAGCAGCTAGGTACCTGTTTAGTAACAGGGTTTTTTTTTTTTTTTTCAAAAAACAAAAACAAATCTAATCATTTTCCCCACCCTGGACATCATTATTCTTCCCTTCTAAGAAGTAGTCTAAGAAATTATAATCTTTGTGCAGAATGCATACTCTGAAAACACACAAAATAGGGACTTGGGAGGGGGACTTTGTTAACAGACTGTGTGCTTCCATGTGTGCATGTGAAAATGAAAGGAAAAATACAGAAGATTGACAGCAATTGAGTCAATTTTCTTCACAATAGAAAATTTCAAAGACCTTTCCACTGACACAAAACAAGAAAATAACAAGACTATGAACTCCCCAGGAATTTCAAAGATGCTTCACAGGTCCCTAATAATTATACAAACAAAATTCTTGATTCCTGAGATATGATTAAAGCACTCTACAACTAATATTTGGTTTAGCTCTCAGTTCTCTCTCCACTGACCAAAACTTTTTAATGAGATAACTTAAATTTCTGTTAAGAAAGTGTCTCAACATTCTTTTTTTCTGTTTTTATTTACTGAATTATTTATTTATGCAACTCTGGTTGAATTTTAAAAGTTTTTCAACTTCTCCCTAAGGGCATTTCTATTCACTCATAATTCAATTTGAGGTTCATTTTCTATTCATATTCAAAGCTACAGTGACTAAAGATACGAAAGAAGTAATGTGAAGATAGATAATTTTGTTGCTTAAGAAAAATGTCTTAGTGCTAATAAATTCCCTCCTTTTTAATCATAAGCTTTATTTTTACAAAAAGTTCTTCTAACCAGATATTTCTTTGGCTTTTTATTTAACAAATAATTATTGCCAAACTGTTGTATGCCAGGCACTGGATCGAGGAATAGAGTATATGGGGATAGAAAGATGAATAAAATATAGTTCATGCCCTCAGAGGCTAATTATTGCACACAATTTCTTTAAGAATATATGAGATGTTCAGACAATCACAACAGAGGAGAAAACCAATTCTGCCCTTCCTCTACTAGATGCCCATAAATACATTATGGAAGAACATTTTTAAATATCAAATCTGAAGTATTTTTTATATAGCATTATTATAGAAAGTCAGAGTCAAAATAATTATTCCTATTAAAATACTTTTCTAGAAATGTAATGTGACATGAATAAAAGGCCTTTGCTGTTATCAATGAATAGGAAGTGTTTCTGTTCTGCACTACTAGCCCATGTCTTATAAAAATAAAATAAAATATACCTTCAGCTTTCTTCTTCTTCTAGAAGCTTCACTAACATCAATGCCTTGATCGATGTTCCTCCGGTAATCACGTATTTTCTTCTACCATTACCAAAAAAATCAATGTGCATGAAGTAGGAAATAAGTAAAACATTTTGAGTCACTGCAGCCAGAAAAAAAATCTTTTTAATAGTATCACAAATGAAATGTAATCATTGCTTTGTGTCTGCCTGATCCAAGGCCCTATTCTGATATAGCATTATGTCCACTGAGATGCTAAATGGCCCCTCCCACTGCACAATCATCATAGCGTTCACTAGGAATACCCTCCATCACCACCAAAAAGAACAGAAAGTGAGCAAGGGTCTAAACTAAGGCAAAGTAGTGATTCTGAATCCCTGCTGGAATTCAGAATCGGACTAGCAGAGGGATGAGGAACACAGCCTGGTTCTCACCTACTGAGCCAATCAATGTCTTCAAAGCAGACAAATGCAGTTACAAGTTGGTAGCCATCTGTAATAGCAGAAGCCATACCATTCAAACGAAAGGTAGCTTGAGTTAGAGCCCCAGAGCCAATATGTTCACAAATGAATTTAAGGTCACAGGGCAAGCCACTACAAGTAACAGTTGGTAGGAACAACAGATTTGAAGACGGGCCGTGTATAAAATATAAATAAATAGAAGTGTTTCCTTTGTTATCACAAAGATGCACACACAAAAAGAGACTATGTGAAATGAGAAGCACACTGAGAATAAAAAGGGCTTTTAGAAATACATAAAGCAATATATATTTGTAGAAATCATTTTTCTATTCCTGTTTCAGTTGTCAAGTTCATTTCACTTTATGGAGCGTGTTTGCAGGTGTAGCCAATGTTCTTTAGTTTAAAAGCCAAAAGCATCACCGTTAAGTTATCCAGTGCAACGAAGAAGGAAAATCGTTTTTAGATGTGAAGTGGAAGCTATGATTTTGCAAAGCACACTGGATGCAGCAAAGGAACCCATGAGACTTGGTGATTAAAGACCATGTTTTGAGCAAATGCAGAAGTAAAGCCCATGACTGGGGAATGAGGGCCAGGAACCAAGAATCTGACTTTCCAGCACTAACAACTGAAAGGAAGAGCAGGGGAGCTGTGGGGAACTCAACTCAGACCCGGATCCAAGACTGCCTCTCAGTTACCAAGATTAGAGGTAAACACCAAGTACTCAGTGAGGCAGAGTTAGAGCTCATATAGATACATACTGCATACCATTTGTAGAAAGCAGTATGTGATTGCCCATTATGAACCCTGAGCTCAGTCATATACAATTATTTTTATTGTCTTCTTAAAACCCCCTTCAGATATCAGGATATACGAATACAGGAACCTCAAAGGACATTGAGTAACCAGTCTGTTACTTAAGACTCCAATGGGTAGGATGAGGAGCCCACACAAACTTCTGATCTATAGAACTGTGAGCTATTAAATGTGCATTGTTTTACACTGCTAAGTACATGCTAACTTACTGCATAGTACTAAGAACCCAACGCACTTTCTTTTCAAAAGTCAGATTTGATTATTGTTTTCTTGCTTAAAGACTTCACAGGCTCCCCTCAGCCCTTTGTGATAAACCAGATGCCTTATTGATAATCAGGGTCCTACCTACCTCTCCAGCTTTATCCATAGTGAAACCTCCCTAGAGGTCCTATGCTCCAGCTACACAGGTTCACTAGCCCGTCCTGAAACATAAGGCTGGAGGCACAATAGATAAGCTCTGTTAACAACTCTTCCAATTTGTGTATCACAGAGCCTAAACAACCAAAAACTGCATTTCCCACTGGGGTGGACACACCACAACGAGCCACGCCCTTGTATAATCTCCTCTCCTTGCATTCAGGCAGAGCCTAAGACTTCCATCTAACACACACTACCTGTCAAAGGTGACAGGACTTCACTCTTATGATTATGTTATTTTCTGCAAGACTGTTTTAGCAAACCTAGAGGAAGATTCTGCAGCACTTATCAAAACATAGTGAAGCTGAGGTTTTCTCTTTTTTCCTCCTCTATTAATTCAGCTTAGAGAAATAAAAATGTGTTTTATTTTTTATCTCCATGCCCCTGGTATCCAGCATATCTGTTAACTCTTCTTGGGTGGAACTGCACCCAACTATTTCATGTTCCTCCTACTCTGGGCTAGCAGCTGCTGATTATCTTCCCAAGGGCCAGCCCAGCTGTGGAAATCATTTAATTTGGAAGTACACACATGTAGGCGCACATGCGTGTGCGTACACACACACACACACACACACACACACACACACACACAGAGTAGCGAAAGGAAATAGCTATACTCATGCTTGGCAGAACTATTCTATGAAGCTATTCTTTTCAGCTCTCTAAAAATATCCCTGGGCCGGTTAACATAAAAATTATCTCTCCAGGTTAGGCACTTCTCTGACTTTCTATCTTTTGGCTACTTGTATGCTTGAGCATCTTGTTTGACATTAGAATGCTGTCAGAAGTAAATTTTGAAACTAGAAAAGAAGTAAGAATAAAATCAGCAAATTTTGCTTTTGTTTTAACCAAATCATAAAATTCAAAGAAAGCTTGATGCTGTGAACTTCTTAGCAATGCAAATATAATCTGCCATTTCTTTTCCAATCAAAAACCTGAAGTAGATTTTTTTATTTAGGTAAAATACCTCTGAAAAACATTCAGGGAAGTCCAGAACTAGGTGTAGATAAACTCTTAATTAGGACTGGCAGTGGCAAGGACTTTAATAGGTAACTTTCAAGACTCTGAAGCCAATACTAAAAGCTTAAATAAGTGTAAATCTTATTTAATATTTTAGCTGCAAATATATTTCTACCTAGCTAGGCTGTAAAATACTAAGACACAGGGAGCATGATATATTTATTTGCAGTTATTCCTATATTAATTGTTGTGTCTTCAAACAAAAGAAATTTATGTAAAATACTAAATTTTCACATCCCAAAGCAACAACTATTACAATTGTAGGTACCACCTCTGTGTTTGAAAAGAAAATTTAGATAAATTGAACTCAATCAAAACAAAAATTTTATGCATTAAAGGACATCATCAAGAAGGTGAAAAGAAAACCTAGAGTAGAAAAAAAAAAGTTTGCAGACATTTATGTGACAAGGAGATTGTATTCGGAATATATAAAAACTCTTATGACTCAAAAATAAAAAGATGAATAGCCCAATTTTAAAATGAGTAAAGGAGCTGAATAGACATTGTTCCAAAGACAATATACAAATGGCCAGTAAGCAAGTAAAAAGATGTCCAACATCATTAGTCATCAGAAAAATGCTAACCTAAAAAAGTTTGGCAGTTCTCAACAAGTTAAAGAATTACCGTATGATTTACAATTCTTCTCTTAGATATATACACATGAGAAATGAAGACATAAGTCCACACAAATACTAGTACATGACAGCACTATTAATAATAGCTAAAACATAAACAAGGCAAAAGTCCAGCACAACTGATGAATGGAAAAACAGCACATAGCATAACAATACAATGGAACATTCTTCAATTGTAAGATGCAACAAAGTACTGATAAATGCTACAACATGGATAAACCCTGTAAGTATTACACAAAGTGAAAGAAGCCAGTTTTGAAAGAAACCATATTGTATTTCATTTAAAATGTCCAGAATAATCAAATCTATATTAGTTGTGGCTTACTGCTGGTAGGGGCAGAGTGACTATTAAAATGGATATAGGGTTTCTTTGGGTGGTGATAAAAATAGTGTCACCATGATTGTTTTGATCGTTGCATAATTCTGTGAGTATACTAAAAGCCATTGTACATTTTGTAGGATGAACTGGATGATATATCAGTTATGTCTCAACAGAGCTGTTTAAAATGTGTATTAAAGTTTGTAGAGTAGCTATTGAAAGATTGGAAATAAAGTAATATCCACACTAGTTAATGTTGGTTGAGCAAGGAGAGAATAACAAAATAAATAAAACCACAAACATTTCAGGAAAAAAATTCAAAAGGAGTGTAATAAATAATCTGATAATTACAACAATTATAAATAAGTAATCCAAATCAATATAAATGGGTTAAAATTTCAAGTTAAAATGCAGAGATTGTCACTTTGTCAATGGGTAGGTTACAAAAAATTTTCCCCATTCTGTTGGTTGCTGGTTCACTCTAATGATTGTTTCTTTTGCTGTGCAGAAGCTCTGGAGTTTAATTAGATCCCATGTGTCTATTTTGGCTTTTGTTGCTGTTGCTTTTGGTGTTTTAGTCATGAAGTCCTTGCCAATGCCTGTGTCCTGAATGGTACTGCCAAGGTTTTCTTCTAGGGTTTTTACGGTGTTAGGTCTTATGTTTAAATCTTTAATACAACTGGAATTAATTTTTGTTTAAGGTTTAAGGAAGGGATCCAATTTCATCTTTCTGCATATGGCTAGCCAGTTTTCCCAACACCATTTATTCAGTAAAGAATCCCTTCCCATTGCTTGTTTTTGTCAGGTTTGTCAAAGATCAGATGGTTATAGATGTGTGGTATTATTTCTGAGGCAAACAAACAACCCCATCAGAAAGTGGGCAAAGGATATGAACAGACACTTCTCAGAAGAAGACATTTATGCAGCCAAAAGACATAAGAAAAAAAGCTCATCATCATTGGTCATTAGAGAAATGCAATTAAAAACCACATTGAGATACCATCTCACCCCAGTTAGAATGGTGATCATTAAAAAATCAAGAGACAACAGATGCTGGAGAGGATGTGGAAAAACAGGAACACTTTTATGCTGTTGGTGGGAGTGTAAATTAGTTCAACCATTGTGGAAGACAGTGTGGTGATTTCTCAAGGATCTAGAAACAGAAATACCATTTGATCCAGCAATTCCATTACTGGGTATATACCCAAAGGATTATAAATCATTCTATTATAAAGACACATGCACATGTATGTTCTTTGTGGCACTATTTAGGATAGCAAAGACTTAACCAACCAAAATGCCCATCAATGATAGACTAGATAAAGAAAATGTGGCACATATACACAATGGAATACTATGCTGCCATAAAAAAGGATGAGTTCATGTCCTTTGCAGGGACATGGATGAAGCTGGAAACCATCATTCTCAGCAAACTGACACAAGAACAGAAAACCAAACACCACATGTTCTCACTCATAAGTGGGTGTTGACCAATGAGAACACATG
>CAUYLG010017308.1:0-68644 GCA_963573385.1 Cacajao melanocephalus
CCAGTTTATTTAGCTCCCGGGCGAGGTTCTGTGGCCCCAGGGGAGGGAGAGAGAGAGAGGCTAGAGAAGTCACGCCCGGCCGTTCTGAGCGTGGGGTTTTCTAGGGGGTAAGGGCAGTAGATTGGTCAGTGGGGAAACAAAGCATGGGCAACTGCATTGGTCATAGAAAGATTGGACCTGGACTTGGTAAGCTGCCATTGGCAGCCCAGCAGGGCTACCCACAGGTGGGCTGGAGAAGGTAACAGATTGACCGGTGAGGAAACAAAGCATGGGCACCTGTATTGGTCAGAGAGAGAGACTGGACCTGGGCTTGGCGAGCTGCCATTGGTCAGGCTCTCGGCAGGATTTTTGAATTCTGGGCTGACAGCATGATATAGTGCTGAGTGTGGGGCTAGGGGTGGAATGCAGGAGTGGGTGTGGGGAGCCTGCATGGAGAAGGCAGGCGCCAGTAGGACGTCCGGCCTCCTGATAACACTGTTATCAGGTGCGGAGGGGGTGAGTATTGTCCATCCGGCTCCTGGCGAGGCTATCGGCCTTACACTCTTGACCTTGTTATTCTCCCGCCTCGGCCTCCCAAAGTGCTGGGATTACAGGTGCGAGTCACCGCACCTGGCCATCTTTTTATTTTTTGTAGAGGGGTCTCACTGCATTTTCCACGTGGGTTGCCACGTCACCGAAGAGAGACCAAGAGAGAAACCCAGGGCAGGGGAAATTCCAGCAGATTCTCCGTGTGATGCAGGGGGATAAAAAGCATCTTCACATGCCTCCACCCCCATGTCCCATCTCTCCCTCCATGTAGCCTTCAGATGGGTGGCTGTTTGATTTTGCAGAGCTAGGAATATCCCTGAGCAATGTGAAGTGGGCTTGAGCTGCAGGTATTGAGAGGTACAGAGAGAAGCAAGGAGAGAAGAAAGGAGGGAGGGAGGGAGGGGTCTCAGCCTCCTTTCATGTCCCCCAGCTTCTAAAGTCTCTGCTGCTTTCATCCCCATGACAAAAATAACAAGCCCGCTTCACCACAGACGGAGTCCAGCTCTGTCGCCCAAGCTGGAGTGCAGTGGCATGATTTCAGCTTACTGCAACCTCTGCCTCCTGGGTTTAAGAGAGTCTCCTGCCTCGGTTTCCCAAGTAGCTGGGATTACAGGCACCGACTGCTGAGCCAGGCAATTTTTGTATTTTCAGTAGAGACGGGGTTTCACCATGTTTTCCCCGAAGGCAAAAATCCCTCTCAGTTGAAATTCTACTGTCGAAGGGGCCAGCGTCGGGGAGAAGCAAGTGAGATGGTTTCTGGAATCGTTCTTTCTCTCTACTTCTCTCTCTCCCGATCTCCTCCCTCTCATTATCTTTCTTTGTCTCTCTCTCTCTCTCCTTCCTTCCTCCCTCTCTCCCTCCCTCCCTCCCTTCTTCCCTGCCCCTTCCTTCCTCCCTCCCTCCCCCACTTCCTTCCTTCCTTCTTTCTTTCCATCCTTCCTTCCTTCCTTCCTTCCAGACAGGCTCTCTCTTAGTTTCCAGGCTAGAGTGCAGTGGCACAATCTCATCCCACTGCAAACCCTACCTCCTGGGTTCAAGCAATTCTCCTGCCTCAGCCTCCCAAGTAGCTGAGATTACAGGTGGCCGCAACCAAGTCCGGCTGATTTTTGTATTTTTAGTAGCGACAGGGTTTCACCACGTTGACCAGGCTGGTCATGAACTTCTGGCCTCAGATGATCTGCCTGCCTCAGCCTCCTAAAGTGCTGGGACTACAGGTACACGCCACAATGCCCGGCTAATTTTTGTATTTTTGGTAGCAACGGGGTCTTACCCTGTTGCCCAGGCTGGTCTTAAACTCCTGGCCTAAAGCCATCCTCCCTCCTCAGCCTCCCAAAGTGCTGAGATTACAGGTGTGAGCCATCGTGCCCGGCCCTGTGACCCTTTTAAAGTCCAGGCTGGTTCTTCTACTGGCTCCTTCAATTCAATGATCTTTTATTATATCTCGTTTTATTTTTAATTATTTTGTTGGCTGGGCATGGTGGCTCACACCTGTAATCCCAGCGCTTTGGGAGGCCGAGGTGGGCAGACCATGAGGTCAAGAGATCAAGACCATCCTGGCCACGGCGAAACCCCGTCTCTATTAGAAATACAAAAAATAGCCGGGCATGGTGGTGTGCGCCTGTGGTCCCAGCTACTCGGGAGGGTGAGGTGGAAGAATCACTTGAACCCCGGACGCAGAGGTTGCAGTGAGCTGAGATCGCGCCACTGCACGCAGCCTGGGTGACAGAGCAAGACTCCATCTCAAACAAAAACAAACACAAAACAAAACATTACTTTGCTACCTTGAACTTCATCTGTGTAGAATGCAGTCTTGTTTTGTGCCATCGACTTTGGAGCCAGACCACCTGGCTTTGAATCCCAATTCTGCTACTCATGTTCTGGGTGACCTAGTTACTCAACCTCTCTGTCCCTCCTTGAGTGAGTCTCTTAGCCTCTCTGTCGCTCCTTGGGCAGGTTCAATTAACCTCCCTGTCCCTTGGTCTTCTTACCCACTAAAAAGGCAGTGGTGATTCTGGGTAGCACCTGTATCATGGGTTGTTGGGGAACTAAATGAGTTTAAAATGTGACCATTCTCTTTCCTTCCTTCCTTCCTTCTTTCTTTCTTTCTTTCTTTCTCTTTCTTTCTTTCTTTCTTTTTCTTTCTTTCTTTCTTCTTTCTTTCTCTCTCTCTCTTTCCCTTTCTCTCTCTCTTTCCCTTTCTGTCTCTCTCCTCCCCTCTCTCTTTTTCTTTCTTCCCTTCTATAGGATCTCACTCTGTTGCTCAGGCTGGAGTGCAGTGGTACAATTATAGCTCACGGCAGCCTCAAACCCAGGCTCAGTCGATCCTCCCACCTCAGCCTCCTGTGTAGCTGGCGCTATAGACACTCACCACCATGGCCAGTAAGTTTTTTATTTTTTGCCAAGATGAGTGTCTCACTATGTTGTCCAGGCTGGTCTTGAAGTCCCGGGCTCAAGCGATCCTCCCTTTTCTGCCTCCCAAGGCACTGAGAATACGGGTGTAAGCCACTGTACCCAGGCAATAAGTGACATTTTCTTAGAACAATTTTCAACACACATTTCCACTATTCCAAGTAAAACTACTCTTGAACCTAAATGTTTGTATGAAATGTTTCCTGACTGGAAACACTGAATTCCTACATACTTTCCTTCTTCTTCTTTTTTTGAGACAGAGTCTCATTCTGTTGTCCAGGCTGGAGTGTAGTGGTGAGATCTTGGCTCACTGCAACCTCCGCCTCCGGGTTCAAGCCATTCTCCTGCCTCAGCCTCTGGAGCAGCTGGGACTACAGGTATCTGCCACCACGCCAAGCTAATTTTTGTATTTTTATTAGAGACAAGGTTTCACCATGTTGGCCAGAATGGTCTTGATCTCCTGACTTCAAGTGATCCACCTGCCTCGGCCTCCCAAAGTGGTGGGATTACAGGCGTGAGCCACTATGCCTGGCTTTTTTTTTTTTTTTGGATGAAGTTTTGCTCTTATCACCCCGGCTGAAGTGCAGTGGCACGATCTCGGCTCACTGTAACCTCTGCCTCCCAGATTCAAGCAATTCCCCTTCCTCAGCCTCCTGAGTAGCTAGGATTACAGGTGAGCACAACCACACCCGGGTAATTTTGTATTTTTAGTAGAGATGGGGTTTTACCATATTGGCCAGGCTGGTCTCGAACTCCTGACTTCAAATGATGCACCCGCCTCAGCCTCCCAAAGTGCTGGAATTACAGGCGTGAGCCCCTGCGCCTGGGCCGTAGGTACTTTCCTTCTTTTAATCTTTTTTTCTCTTCTCTGCAGCCCTTGCTGAAGTTTCCTGGTGTGGTTGAACGCCAGATGGGACAGGCCCCCAACCACGCCTGCTGCGAAGGCCTGCCTGGTGACCGGAATTTGTCTGCGAATGCAAGGCTGTGGACTGGAGGAGGGAAGTGTCTGACTTTGAGAGGCTGAGGTCTGGGGCTGGGCGTGGGGACAGAGACGGTCGGGTAGGAGGTACAGGGGAGGTCGAGGGGGTGTCTACGGGTGTGGGGGTGGAGGGACACCGAGTGAGGTCTGCTGTGCTTCTGCTGACACCTAGTGGAAAGATGAAAGTATTGTTCTTTTTTTTTTTTTTTTTTGAGACGGAATCTCACTGTGTTGTCCAGCCTGGAGTAATGTGGTGTGATCTCCGCTCACCGCAACCTCCCGGGTGTAATGTTAGCCGAGAGAAAGAAGAATAGACTGAAAGTCAGGCAAGCCTGTTTTATTAACCCGCTGGGCCGCCCCAGAACAGTCATAGGAGGCATCCCCGAGCTTACAAAACGAGGGGTTTATATGGGGGGAGACTTTCAGGACTGAAATAACTTACCAGTTTGTAACAGGCACAGGGCTAGTTTGTTACCGTGTGACAGACTTACAATACATCATTCCATGACTTTTGTGGTGGCCGTTTAAAAAAAGAAAACCCAGGATTCTTACAAGTATGTGTCAAACGGGAATTTATAAATGTGGATAACAAACTGGTTTTTCCGGTCCTCCCCCAGGCTGCCCGGATGGCTGTAGTCACGCTTTGCTTAATTGTAGCGTGTCTGGCGGCCCTGCTGTGGCACCTAGGTAGGGTTCAGGAATGCAGCTGCAGAGCAGTCAGAGTGGGGGAAGGGGTCAGTCAAAGCGGGGGGTGGGGGGTGGGGGCGGTTCTGAGGCAGCTTGTCTCTAACACTGGGTTCAAGTGATTCTCCTGCCTCAGCCTCCCGAGTAGCTGCGATTACAGGCGTGTGCCACCATGCCTGGCTAATTTTTGTATTTTTAGTAGAGATGGGGTTTCACCATGTTGGCCAGGCTGGCCTTGAACTCCTGACCTTGTGATCTGCCCGCCTTGGCCTCCCAAAGTGCTGGGATGACGGGCATCAGCCACCACTCTGGGCCACTATTGTCTCTTTAAGCAAGTCACTTCTGTGAAGTTGTAGCCACCCCTGACACATCTACCTGACTTCAGGCAGGCAACTGTGCACTCAGAGTGGTGGAACAACTCGCTGGGAGTCACACAGCATGTTGGCTGCCCTGAGAGGGCTTGAAGGACCCAAGAAACCAGTTTAGTTTATTTATTTTATTTTGAGACAAGAGTCTCACACAGTGGCCCAGGCTGGAGTGCAGTGGCAAAATTTCAGCTCACTGCAACCTCTGCCTCTCAGGCTCTAGTGATTCTCCTGCCTCAGCCTCCCAAGTAGTTGGAAATACAGGTACCCGCCACCACGCTCTGCTATTATGTGTGTTTTTGGTAGAGGAGAGGTTTCACCACGTTGGTCAGGCGGGTTTCGAATTCCTCACTTCAAGTGATCTGCCCACCTTGGCCTCCCAAAGTGCTGGATTACAGGCTGAGCCATCATGCCCGACCCCAAGAAACCACTTTACAGGAGTGTTTCGTTTGGTTTGGTTGGCTGGTTTTTGGCAGGTTAGTGAGTTATCAGGCCTTGATGGGGTTTCTTGGGGAGGTGATATGTTCTCCCAGGTTTGCCCCCTCCACTAGGAAGTCCACCTATATTACTTCACTTCTATCATCAACCCCCAGGCCTTTTCTCTCCTCTGGCCGGCTATGCATTTGTTCATAATTTTTGTTTGTTTGTTTTGGAGACAGAGTTTCATTCTTGTTGCCTAGGCTGGAGTGCAATGGCTTGATCTCAGCTCACCGCAACCTCCACGTCCTGGGTTCAAGCGATTGTCCAGCCTCAGCCTCCTGAGTACCTGGGATTGCAGGCGTGTGCCACCACACCCAGCTAATTTTGTATTTTTAGTAGACTTCAGGTGATCCACCGTCTTCGGCCTCCCAAAGTGCTGGCATTATAGGCATGAGCCACCGCGTGCAGTGTGTTCATAATTTCAACAAATGTAAGCCAGGTGCGGTGGCTCATGTCTGTTATCCCAGCACTTTGGGAGGTGAAGGCGGGTGGATCACTTGAGGTCAGGAGTTTGAGACCAGCCTGGCCAACATGGTGAAACCCCGTCTCTACTAAAAATCCAAAAATTAGCCGGGCATGGTGCCTCATGCCTGTAATCGCAGTTACTCGGGAGGCTGAGGCAGGAGAATCACTTGAACCCAGGAGGCGGAGGTTGCCGTGAGCCCAGATTGCGCCATCGTACTCCAGCCTGGGCGACAAGAGCAAAACTCCGTCTCAAACAAACAAACAAAAAAAGTTTCCTGAGACTTAGTGACACCATAGGAAACAAAATAGACTAAAACAAATAACAAAAACTACTGCTAGTGAAGCTCATAGCCCGGCTAGTGAAATGGAGGATACATTAGTAAACAGATGTACAAAATGTGATTATTTCAGAGACTAAAAAGCCATTGGGAGGATATGTTTATTTTTATTTTCATTTATTTATTTATTTTTAACACAGAGTTTCACCACGTTGGCCAGGCTGGTCTCGAACTCCTGGCCTCAGGTGATCCTCCTGCATTGGCCTCCCAAAGTGCTAGGATTACAGGCCTGAGCCACAGCACTCAGCCTATTTTTATTTTTTTAAGACGGAGTATTGTTCTGTCACCCAGGCTGGAGTGCTGTGGCATGATCTCGGCTCACTATAACCTCCCCCTCCCAGGTTCAAGCGATTCCCCTGCCTCGGCCTCCCAAGTAGCTGGGATTACAGGCACCCACTACCACGTCTAGCTAATTTTGTATTTTTTCTAGAGACAGGGTTTCACTGTGTTGGCTTGGCTGGTCTTGAACTCTTGGCCGCAAGCTATCCGCCCTCCTCAGCCTCCTAAAGTACTGAGACTGCAGGCATGAGCCACTGCACCAGCCTGGAAGGACATGTTTAAATGACAGGTACCAAGTTTGTGGGTTCCAAGGTCAGGTAGGACAGGCTACCACTTAGCCAGGCTCAGGCAGGAAGGACCCTCTGAAGCGCTAACCTTGGAACCAAGACTTGAAGGAAGAGAGGAAGTGAGCTTTGGAAATACCTGGGTCCGCCAGAAGGCACAGCCCGTGCAAAGGCCCAGGGGCAGGACAGCAACTGGCGTGTCGGAGGAACAGAGTGAGCAAGGGAAAGAAACGGAAGAAGGGAGGGCAGGGAGGGGACGGGGCAGGTTGTGCCAGGTCTGGTAAGACATGGGGAGGACTTGGGCTTTGACTCTGAGAGAGGTGGGAGCCATGGAGGGTTGTGGGCAGAGAAGGGAAGGGATGGGATGTGACTCAGGTGCTCAAAAGCACCCTCTGGTGGCTGCTGCTGGGTGAACAGACTATGGGGATTGACGGCGGGAGCTGGGTTCCAGGTCGGGGTGCCTGTGTTGGCTCAGGTGAGTGATGCTGGAGGCTGAATCACGGAACCACTGAGTTTGAATGCTGTGATCACATATTAGGTGCATTTTTATTTTATTTTATTTTATTTTATTTTATTTTTGTGAGAAGGGGTCTCACTCTGTCACCCAGGCTGGAGTGCAATAGCACGATCTCGGCTTACTGCAACCTCGGCTTCCTGGGTTCAAGTAATTCTCCTGCCTCAGCCACCTGAGTAGCTGGGATTACAGGCACACACCATCATGCTGGACAAATTTTTGTATTTTTGTAGAGACGGAGTTTCCCCATGTTGGCCAGGCTGGTCTTGGACTCCTGACCTCAGATGATCGCCCGCCTCTGCCTGCCAGGAGTAAGTGCTGGAATTACAGGTGTGAGCCACCGCACCTGGCCAATTAGGACTTTTTGAGCAAGAAAGGGGGTACTGAGGGGGCAGGGGCATAAACTGGGAATGTCCTAGCCAAAGCCAGGTATATGGTCACCTTAGCTCAAAAGAGGCTGGGCGTGGTGGCTCATGCCTGTAAACCCAGCACTTTGGGAGGCCAGGGCCAGAGGATCACTTGAGGTTGTGAGTTTGAGACCAGCCTGGCCAACATGGTGAAACCCATCTCTACTAAAAATACAAAATTTAGCCAGGCGCGGTGGCGCACCTGTAATCCCAGCTGCTCGGGAGGTTGAGACACCAAAACCGATTGAACCCGGGAGATGGATGTTGGAGTGAGCTGAGATTGCACCATTGCACTCTGGCCTGGGGAACGATGCGAGACTGTCTCCAAACAAAACAAAAAGATAATTGGAGAAGAGAAAGTGGAGCTGGAGAATGAGGACATCTCATTATATTTAATGGGTTTTGCTCCAAGGAGAAACAGACATCTAAATGGGCAACATAATGATCAAATTGTAGCAACAGGGATTTCCTAGCACTGGAAATCCGACAATAGGGGATTGGTTAATTAGTTGGAATTCATCAAACAATGGCTAATCACTCTCTTGTGTCCTAGTTCCTCCCCTCCAAAAGGTAAATTAGAACCCTAACCCCCTAGTATCTAAAGAACATGACCCTATTTGGAGATAGGGTCTTCACAAAGGCAGTGAAGTTAAAATGAGGTCATTAGGGTGGGCTGTCGGCTAGTAGCACGGATATCCTCATAAAAATGGAACATGGGCTCTGAGCGGCGGCTCGCTTCTGTAATCCCAGCATTTTGGGAGGCCAAGGCAGGTGGATCACCTGGGGTTAGGAGTTTGAGGCCAGCCTGGCCAACACGGTGAAACCCTGTCTCTCCAAAAAATTAGCTGGGCATGGTGGTGGGAGCCTGTAATCCCAGCTACTTGGGAGGCTGAGGCAGGAGAATTGCTTGAATCCAGGAGGCGGAGGTTGCAGCGAGCCAAGATTGCCCCATTGCACTCCAGCCTGAGCGACAAGAGAGAGACTCTGTCTCAAAAAATCAAAAACAAAAAAACAAAAACAAAACAAAACCAAACCAGAAAAGTACCATTGTGATAGAGAGGTTTTTTGTTGTCGTTGTTTTCCGAGACGGAGTCTTGCTCTGTTGTCGAGGCTGGAGTGCAATGGTATGATCTCGGCTCACCACAGTCTCTGCCTCCCAGGTTCAAGCAATTCTTCTGTCTCAGCCTCCCAGGTAGCTGGGATTACAGGCGTCCGCCACCAAGCCTGGCTAATTTTTTGTAGTTTTAGTAGAGATGAATTTTTACCACGTTGGCCAGGCTGGTTTCAAACTCCTGACCTCAAGTGATCTGCCCGCCTCAGCATCCCAAAGTGCTAGGATTATAGGTGTGAGTCACTGTGCCAGGCCTAGAATACATTCTTAGTGTTGTGAGTTTTAATATATCTACTTTTAATGTTTCAATATGTTTTCAATAGTGTTCTGAGGGAAATAACCATTAAAATACATGAAAACAGCCCAGGCATGGTGGCTCAGCCTTGTAATCCCAGCACTTTGGGAAGCCAAGTTGGGAGGATCTCTTTTTTTTTTTTTTTTTTAAATCTGAGACGGAGTCTCGCTCTGTCGTCCAGGCTGGAGTACAATGGCACGCTCTCGGCTCATGCAACCTCCGCCTCCTGGGTTCAAGCAATTCTCCTGCCTCAGCCTCCCAACTAGCTGGGATTATAGGTGTGCACAACCACGCCTGGCTAATTTTTGTATTTTTAAGTAGAGACCGGGTTTCACCATGTTGTTCAGGCTGGTCTCGAACCCCTGACCTCGTGATTCACCCACCTCAGCCTCCCAAAGTGCTGGGATTATAGGCGTGAGCCACCATGCCTGGCTGGGAGGGTCTCTTGAGCGCAGGAGTTTGAGATCAGCTTGGGAAAGATAGCGAGACCCCCATCTCTACTAAAATTTTTTAAAAATTAGCCAGCCTTGGTGGCACGCACGTGTGGTCCCAGCTATGCGGGAGACTGTAGTGGAAGGATTCCGTAATCCCAGAGGGTCGAGGCTGCAATGAGCTGTGATTGCACCACTGCACTCCAGCCTGAGTGACAGAGTGAGACTCTGTCTCAAAAACGCCCAAAACCAAACCCCTCAAAACAGGCTTAAAGAGGCTTAAAGAGGCCTCGTAAAACTCCAACAGAGTTTGGCAAATCACTACCAAAACCTGTGTCGATGGAAGCTTTTGACAATTTGTTCATGATGGATTTATTTGCCAGTAATTAATTTTTTAAATAATATTATGGCAGGGTGGTGTTCAGGCCTATAATCCCAGCACTCTGGGAGGCGGAGGTGGGCAGATTACTTGATTTCGGAGTTCAAGACCAGCCTGGCCAACATGGTGAAATCCCGTCTCCACAAAAAATACAAAAATTAGCTGGGTGTAGTGGCTCATGCCTGTAATCCCAGTTGCTAGGGAGGCTGAGGCATGAGAATAGCTTGAACGTGGGAAGTGGAGGTTGCAGTGAGTCAAGATCGTGCCACTGCACTCCAGCCTGGACAACAGAGAGAGAGGAAAAAAAAGTATTGAACTATTATTTATTATGATTATTGAGAGTTTTTTGGCACCTCCTTAATTTTTGCACCTGGTACCAGTGCCTTACAATGCCTTAGTCTCCTCTCCCTAATCCCAGCCCTGCAGGAGTGAGGGTGTGTAGAATTTTACAGCAGTCTGATCCTAAATTCTTGCCATCATACCCCCACCCCTTCTACCGTCTCTTTAAGAAAAGAAAGAGGCTGGGCATTGTGGCAAACTCCTGTAATCCCAGCACTCTGCAAGGCTGAGGCAGGCGGATTTCTTGAGGTCAGGAGTTGAAGACCAGCCTGATCAACATGGAGAAACCCCGTGTCTACTAAAAATACAAAATTAGCCGATTGTGATGGCACATGTCTGTGATCAGAGCTACTCGGGAGGCTGAGGCAAGAGAATCACTTGAACCTGGGAGGCGGAGGTCCGGCCTCAGAAAGCTCTTTCATGGAGTAGTTGGGGTTGGGTGCACTGGCTCACGACTGTAATCCCAGCACTTTGGGAGGCTGAAGCGGCCAGATCATGTTCTTCACGAGTTCGAGACCAGCCTAAGCAACATAGCATAGGCCCTCCTATAAGTCACCTTCTCTACCAGACACATTTTAAAAAATTTAGCCAGGCGAGGTGGTCCATGCCTATGGTCAAGGTATTCCAGAGGCTAAGGTGGCAGGATTGCTTGAGCCCAGGAGGTGGAGGAGGCTGGAGTGAGGGATGATCGTACCACTGCACTCCAGCCTGGGCTGCAGAACGAGACTCTCAAAAAAAAAAAAAAAAAAAAAGAGTAGTTTGATGATTTAAAGCAAAATGGCAAATATCAAATATCAAGTACAGATTTTATCTATGAGATGAACTAAGAAAAGGTTCATTTGACCCCAGGATGGGTTTGTGGGCCATTTGACTTGCGTTGTTTTAAATGGAGGGTGGACTGATGATAAAGTAATAAACGTGCGTGTGTGCGTGTATGTGCGCGTTGGAAAGGGTGTCTATTGGCTTTCTTTTTGTCTTCAGTACTTTCTTTCTTTCGATCGCTACTGTATCAAGTAAATTAACAGCTGTTCAGGAAGAGCGGATGTTACTTGGCTGATAGCAGCAAAACTATTTCTTTGTGGGGCTGGAACGCGACAATCCAACATTATCTCTACGTGAGAGATCAAAGAACACTGGTCTTTACCCGTTTCCGTAGTGTAGCGGTTATCACGTTCGCCTCACACGCGAAAGGTCCCCGGTTCGATCCCGGGCGGAAACAGTTGTGCTCTTTTCCCTAACCAGAGAATACTGTTGTCAGGTTTCACCGAACCAGCAATTCACTTCCCCTTCTTTCTCTTCCGCCTTCCTACTTACTTTTAGAAATTTTTATGGGATTTAGAAAGTGATTTCAAAATAAAAATTTTAGGCGGGGCGCGGTAGCTCACGCCTGTAATCCCAGCACTTTGGGAGGCCGAGGAGGGTGGATCACCTGAGGTCGGGAATTTGAGACCAGCCTGGCCAACGTTGTGAAATCCCATCTCTGCTAAAGATACAAAAATTAGACGGCCGTGCTTGTAGCGCTTGTAATCCCAGCTACTTGGCAGGATGAGGCAGGAGAATCGCTTGAACGCTGGAAGTGGAGGTTGCTGTGAGCTGAGATTGAGCCACTGCAGTACAGCTTGGGCGACAGAGCGAGACTCCGCCTCAAAAATAAGTGAATAAATAAAATGAAAGTTGTAAACTGATAAAAGGCTGCGTTGGCCGGGAATCGAACCCGGGTCAACTGCTTGGAAGGCAGCTATGCTAACCACTATACCACCAACGCCACAATGGAAAGCAGCTTCTTCGTGTATTCTTAATAGGGGAAATCATGGGCTTGACTGAGCGATACCAAGTCACACGGGGGTGTTTCTCCCCGCAGCACCGGAAGATGTCGCTCTTGGGCGTTCCGCTCCGTAGGCCGCCCGCGCAGCTACGCGAGGTCCCTCCTCCCCCAGTGCCGCAGACGTCTTGGTACGTGCCTGGAGGTGTCCAATCCCAGGCCGCCGCCTGGGCCGCTCGACTTCCGGGTCAAAGGGGCCTGAGCCGGTGGGTCCCCCGTGTCCGCCGCCGCTGTCGTCCCCCGCGCCCGCCACTTCCGGGGCAGCAGTCCCGGGCATGGAGCCGCGAGCGTGAGGTGCCGCCGGCCCCGGGACGCCCTGCCCAGCCCGGCCGCCGCCCCGCGCCCCGGTGAGCATCGCCCGCGCGCCTTGTCCCGCCCCGGCCGCGACCCTGAACCCGCCATTGACCGGCCCCGCCTCAGCTCTGACCCTGCACCCGCCATTGCCCGGCCTCCCCGCACCGCGGCGCCGCCATGCACCCGTCCCTGGGTCGCTCCGGCCCCCTGATTCGTTTCCCCTCCGCCCTGGGTTCCCTTCCACTTTCTTTCCCTCCTCGATTCCTGCGCTGGCCCGGCCACCTCCCAGTTTCTTTCCTTCCCGGCCCGGCCTCCCCACCCATCCCGTTACTGCTCAGGCTACCCGGCTCTGACCCCTTCCGGGGGTGACCGCACCCAAGAACGCTGTCGCTGCTGCAGATCTTGACACCCTCTCCCCTTCCGTACAGGCTCTGGAGGTTCCGATCTCCCTCTCCCCATGCAAACGCTATGTGTGCACAGAGGCCACTTCCTTGGACCTGCATCCTGTCATCACCCCTTTGCCCCTTCCCCCCCATCTTCGCCCCAAGGCTTGGTCTCCCCCGACCCAGTCCTGATCCTCAGCCCCACTTGATCCCTTTATTAAGGGTATTGAGAGACCGGTTTTCTTGCCTAGGCGATAGTGGTGTGGTTAGCATAGCTGCCTTCCAAGGGGCCAGCCCACAGGGTCCAGCCCCCTTCTTTCAGCCTTCCTTCTCTGGCCTGTCCAGCCGCCCACCTTCTTCCTACACAGCCTTAGGCCAACCCTGACACTTCCCTATCCACGCTGCCTCTGAGCCGTTGAAAGTGGGCTATGCCCTGCGCCCCCACCCCCTGGTCTTTCCCTGGGGCTCCTTAAGGAAATCGCTTGCCTCTGCGGCAAGAACCAACCTGCTTTCGAGGAGCTGGGACTAAAGCCCAGGAGGTGTGGACCGTAGGCACCAATCCCTGCATTCCTCGTCTGGGTCCTCGGGGGAATTGGGGCCCGTGGGATGGCTTCTCTCCCAGATTCTGTCCAGGGCATGAAGGCAGTGCTGCAGGGCTTCCAGGCACAGCTAGAATCTAGCCAGGTAGAATCAGGTCTGGCAGTCTGCAGCTTCTCATGGGGGAGGGGGGGGACTGAACGGCTGGCCAGTGCTTCCATTAACCTGCCACCTTCATGACACATTTATCCTATCAAGGTCTGTGTCCCATGCCGGCAGCTGGAATGGAGGCTTTCTGGACCCTTTAAAAGGTCAGTTGTACTGGGATTTGGCAGCCAGGAAGGCTGGGGTGGGGGCTGGTGGAATTCCTTTGCCTGCTCTAGAATATAGAGATTGGCAGGAAATGGTTTTCTGTGGCTCTGGGTTGTTGTCCTCCCCAGGGCAGTGGCTGCAGCTTTCTGTGTGCCCGCTGAAGCCTTTTATTTTCACCCCTGTACCCCTCTAGCTGCCCCTGGGAGGAACTTTCTGAAGGGTTCTGGGAGAGAAAGGGGAGAGTGCTGATTTCAGCAGGATTTGGTGGAGGGGTGGCTGTATCCCCTACGCTGCTTGATCTGATCAGTAAATGGTGGGGATTCTGGCTCTGAAGGGACTTTAGCTGGATTCTCCCCCTTCGTGTGGTTTTGAGTAGCTTGTTGAGTTGACAGGGCTAGCTGTCACTGTGTATTAAAAGCTGTATGTGTGTGGTTTCATTGAATCCCCTCGGTGGCCCCAGGCGTAGATACTGTCATCCCATGTTCTCGCTGGGGAAGTAGAAGCTCAGAGAGGTTCGGTGACTTCCCAGAAGTGGCAGAGTTAGGATTTGAACCCCTCCCTCTGACACCAGAGCCCACGCTTTTCTCCATTGGACTGAGAGTGCAGCCAGTGCTTCTTCGTGGTAACTTTATGCTTAACTTCTTCCGTTAGATGTGAGACAGTCTCAGTGTGTCGCCCAGGCTGGAGTACAGTGGTGCAATCTCGGCTCACTACAACCTCTACCTTCTTGGTTCAAGTGATTCGCCTGCTTCAGCCTCCTGAATAGCTGGGATTACCGGCATGTGCCACCACGCCCGGCTAATTTTTGTATTTTCAGTAGAGACAGGGTTTTACCATGTTGGCCAGGCTGGTCTTGAACTCCTGACCTCGGGTGATCCACCTGCCTCTGCCTCCCACAGTGCTGGGATGACAGGTGTGAGCCACAGCGTGCAGCTGGCCCTCTCTTCTTTAAGCCTTTGAGGAACTGCCTGTCATGGGACCTGGCTTATCTGAGAAGGTAGTTGTGCACCAGCCACACAAGGGGTCCCTTTGACTTTAGACAGCATCCAGGAAAGGACAGCGGCTCATTCATTCAACCTGAAATGCTTTTTGAGGGCCAGCCACTGTCTGGGCTCAGGCAGTCTGTTGGGACCAGGATAGATGTGGCCTGTCCTGCGGAGCTGACCTTCCAGTGCGGAGTGCCCCCTCACCCACAGCGGGGTTTCTCAGCCTTGGCACTGTGACATTTAGGGTTGGCACGGTAGGGGGTTGAGCAGCATCCCTGGTCTCCACCAGCCACGTGCCTCCCCGCACCGTCCCAGTCGTGGTAACCAAAACTGTCCCGTAGCGGGGGCCAGTTATCCCCAGGCGAGGCCCCCTGTAGGGGATTCCATGGACCCTCAAGAGACTCCGTGTCCCCTGATCCTCTGCTAAGGTCCCAGGAGGCTGCATACATTGAAATCCTCACGCTGAGTGGGGAGAAAGTAGGTGAATAGGAGCTGGGGATCTCACTGGTTTCGAATGCTGATCCCATGGGAAGTTTATCCCAGTGTTAATATGAGGGTAGGAGTTGAACTCAGGTTTCTCACGAAGTAATGGATGCAGGGGTCTCCGGCTTGGCATTGCTGAAATTTGGGGTGGATCTTTCTTCAGTTCCTTCTCTGAAGAACTCTCTCTAGTGTGGGTCATCCTGGGCACTGTGGGGTGCTAAGCTGCGTCCCTGGGCTCCACCCACTCCATGCCAGGGGTACCCCAAGTTGTAACAGCCGTAAATATCTCCAGTGTCCCCTGGAGGAGAGGGGGCGAATCACTCCCAGTTGAGAACCACTCTCCCAGGGGGAAGGGAGCACAGGAACGATGGTCCAGGCCATCTTCACATCTGGGTGTAGTGATGGGGCAGTCAGGTAGCATCTTCAGATGGGGCACTCAGGAAAGACCTCTGAAGAGGTGATATCAGGACCTGCAGGGTAAGAAGGAGCAAGTCATATCCAAAGCAGGGAACTGGCGTCTCAGGCTGAGGGGTGCGCCGCGTAGACGCCGTGTGCTGGGAAGGAGTGAGTGTGTTGAGGGACAAGAAGGAGGCTAGTGTAGCCAGAGGTCACAGTCAAGTGCAAAGCGAGAAACCAAGGTCACCAGAGCCATCAGGAAGCATCCACAGTGAGGAATTTTGGATTCTTCTGTTTCCAGCACGTGCCCTGGGGTGGTTTCCCCGGACTCACTTGAAATTCCCAGGGAATTTCACAGAAACCTCCTGTTGAGAAAGATTCGAGTCTCTGGCAAATGCCGCAGAGCCTGAAGCATCCATCATCCCTTCACAATGCGCTTGACCTCAGGGTGCTCCTCGGAGGCTTGGAGGGCGGCCTGGAGACATGGGGAAGGGGTGACAGGGGCAGGAGAACCCACTCCCCACCTGCCCAGGTGGCAGCACTGTGTCTCTCTTCCCGCTCACCCGCAGGCACCCCTGCCCTCCTGAGGTCAGCTGAGCGGTTAATGCGGAAGGTTAAGAAGCTACGCCTGGACAAGGAGAACACCGGAAGTTGGAGAAGGTGAGGCCAGCCTTGGAGGCCCTGATGAGTGGGGACGTGGCCCAGCTTCCGGAATTCCCCAGTGGTCTGAGATCTGGAAGGCCCATTCTCTCCTTCTCCCCTGACTTCCTCCTCACATCGCCATGTCCCCATGGCTATTCTGGTTATTTCAATCCAGGAGGCGGCATGGCCTTGTGCGGGGTCTCCCCTCAGCACTGTGGATGTTGGGGCTGTAGTGTTCTCTGGGGCGGGGCTGTCCCTAGCACCACAGGGTGCTGAGCAGCGTCCCTGGCCCCCACCCACTCCACGCCAGGAGCTCCCTCAATTGGGACAGCCACCAGTGTCTCCACATGTCACCAAGTGTTTGCTGGGGGCAGAATCACTCCTGGGTGAGAACCACTGACCTGACCGGAAGCGTGTGGGTTTTGGGGTCCAAGGGATTGGGGTTCCACTCCCCTTCCTCGCGGGGTGATGTCGGACAGGACATTCAACCTCACCGAGCCTGTTACTTGGTCCTGAAAATGAGGAGGACCCCAGAACCGAAGAGCTCTGCTGCGGATTGAAGGCAGTTAGACACGCACCCCCGGGGCAATCAGCAAACGCCACGTCTCAGGCCCTGGCACGAGACAAACAGGCGGCAGGAATTCCTCGACCCTGCAAACCTATCTCAGTATAGGGTTTCTGTCTGTCTGTTTGTTTTTTGAGACAGAGTCTCGCTCTGTCACCAGGCTCAAGTGCAGTGATTGTGATCTTGGCTCACTGCAACCTCCACCTCCCAGGTTCAAGCGATTCTTCTGCCTCAGCCTCCCAGGTAGCTGGGATTACAGACACCTGCCACCACACCCGGCTAGTTTTTGTATTTTTAGTAGAGATGGGTTTCTCCATGTTGGCCAGGCTAGTCTCAATCTTCTGACCTCGTGATCCGCCCGACTCGGCCTCCCAAAGTGCTGGGATTAGAGGCGTGAGCCACGGCGCCTGGCCAGTTTCTAATACTCTTAGGCGCGTTTGCTTTGACAAAGCACACGCAGTAGGGAAGGGAATGGAAGAGCGACCCGGGGAGACAGGGATGGTGTGAAGGGCTCTGACTGCCCCGGCGGCGGGCTCTAAAACCTAAAACCGGGCAGTCCTGGTATCTGGCGGGTACATGCCTTAGGGATCCGTTACTGAAGGTGATCCGTGTCCCTTCCCTGTACACCCTTAGTGTCCCTTCTGGGCACAGGCTGCAGAGTGACTCTGTAAATGTTGCTCACCAAAGCTCAAGGCCTGGGCAGCGCTGAGGGCGGTTTGGGTAGCACAGAGGATAGCGTGCTATTTCCCTGGCAGCCCTGACTTGCGGGGGCACTTGCCTGGCCTGGGCCAGCTGCCTAAAGTCCACCTTGAGGCATTTCCCCATCCAGTGCATGGGTAGGACCCTGCCTCCTGCCCCCATCTGCCCCTTGCCCCACGTCAGCCAGAGGCTCCTGCCTTTCTTTCTGTCTTACCACCTTGTGGTCTGCCTGAACTCAGAACCACAGTTAGCACTGAGAATCCGCTTCCTTCTAGGTGTTTGAATACTTCCCCCAACTCCGACTACTCCCCCCAACCCCTGCCTGCCGCTGAAGCATCAGCTCAGACACAGAGATCACAGAGCTTTGGAGCTGGGCACCATGGTTCCACCCGTCTCATCCCGGCTATTTGCTAGGCTGAGATGGGAGGATCGCTGGAGCCCAGGAATTTGAGACCAGCCTGGGCAACATAGCCACACCCATCTCTCTCTCTCTCTCTTTTTATTTTTTGAGATGGCGTTTCATTCTTGTTGCTTAGGCTGGAGTGCAATGGGATGATCTCGGCTCACCACACCCTCCAACTCCTGGATACAAGCAATTCTCCTGCCTCAGCCTCCCGAGTAGCTGGGATCATAGGTGTGTGCCACCACGCTTGGCTAATTTTTTGTAGTGACAGGGTTGCTCCATGTTGGTCAGGCTGGTCTCGAACTCCCGACCTCCGGTGATCTGCCCACCTCGGCCTCCCAAAGGGCTGGGATTATAGGCGTGAGCCACCACACCTGGCAAGACTCCATCTCTTAAAAAAAAAAAAAAAAAAAAAAAGGAAAATTTAAAAAGGAGATCACAGATCTGCCACCTGGCCGTGACAGAGACCATGCCAAGAGGTCCGGAGCTGTTTGCTGGTGGCCTCACAGGCCTCAGAGTCTCCTAGCTGATTGGCTGAAGGAAGACGTAGGTAGGCTTGAGTTAGTGGCCTGGAATCCGCTTTCATCTGTGCAGCTGTGTAAACTCTTGACTCCCCTGAGCTGCAGCATAGGGTGGTGCTAGGTGGAGAAAGCCCTGCACAGGCTCGCCTCCCTCCCTGACTTTCGCCAGCTTCTCTGCAATCTGGGCTTTGCCTCCAGGTAGAAGAGAGGTGAACGCAGAGGGCCAGGCTCCGGCACCAAGCTTCGGCCTGTCCGGAGGCTCAAGCTAAAGAGTCTAGCCGCCGCCGGAAGAGTCCTGGAAGTTCCTCCCAATGTTTCATTTTATTTCTCATCTCTGGGATCGAATTTTTGCTTCTTGGGCTATCTGTGGTGATCAGAGGCAAGATGATTTTTATTATTCTCCTTTGCTATGGAAATAAGCCACGTGGGTCTGTAAGTGCTTCCGGCCAGGCTCTCAGCTTATGGGTGGCTCCAAAGGTCACATTTTTTTCTTTGCTGCTGTGAGCCAGGCTTGAATTGGGGCAGCACAGCTTAGAGGGGTGCCTAGGCCACTCAGAGGAGCTCCCCAGGCTTGGTTTTCTGGGCCTGTTGCCAGCAGTGGTTGGGGCTGTGTGGGTTCTTTTTTTTTTTTCTTAACGCACTACTTTGCTGAGATGTGTGGGTTCTTGAGCATTCAGGCGGTCCTGGTCGCAGCCCCTGTCTAACACTGCCAGTGGCTCCCTACTGCCTTGGAGGGGAACCGCAGCTGTGCGGTGGGCAAGGACGTCCCGTGTGTGACCTGAGAGCCTTGTACGTGCTGATGTCCTTTGGTTCGTGTCTTCATGTTGGTCTCAGGAGGAGAACTAACGAACCGTGCTCCTTCTGGCTGGAGGGCAGGACACGCTGGCCCTGCCTGGATGGAGCGAGATGAAACAGGAAGCATTTTCCCCGGTCCTTTCTTTGGGGCCAGCGTTGGAGAAGCGCCTCTGGAAATCAGCCCACAGCCGTGCTACTCAGAAGCTGCCTTCCCACGGGCCCCCTGCCCCATGGGCCTTTTGTATGTCCCATGCTGAGGCGGCCTCTGCTCTCCTTGGCTTCTGGGACCTTCCTATAGGACACGGCTGTGTCAGCACGGCACAGGAAGCTCTCTGGGCTGCAGTGTCGCTTCTCCTACAATTGCTGAGCTTGTCACACAGCAGCTCGGGGAGGCCAGGAGCTGGGCGGCCTCCACCAAACCCCTTTTGCTCATCCAGTTGGCTCTGATTGGGAGCGAGTTCCAGTGCCCTCGAAGCCGCAGTTTCCCCACCTGTAGAATGGGCTGTCACAAGCCCAGGTGAGGTGATTGCAGGGCTTGATCTTTCGAAGGCGTTTGGCGACATCCTTGTGGCTCTTTCTCCCCTTCTGTCTCAGAGCGGGCTGGGGTCCTTTCTCTGGCAGTGGTCACCCTGTGGGGTCTCCACTTGGCAAGAGACAGAGTCTTCTGGGAACGGGCATGCTGCAGAGTCAAGGCAGCCCCCTCATCTCTGCTGTTGACTTCTCTAACACCCGGTCCCTGCTGTCTACTCCCGCGGGTCTTCCCACTTCCTCCAAGTGAGCAGCGACTTCCCCAAGCCAAGCTGTTGGTCCCGGAGGACAGGCCTTCCGTTAAGGTCGTCAGTCACCGGGAGCCCGCAGAGGGAAGTGAGACCAGCCCTGTTGCCACCCTTTCTAAACCACTGGCTCTCGCAGAACTGGGTCATCGCAGCCATGTTTAGATTTCTGTAAAACAAATATTTGCCTGGCCGGTCCAGGCAGGTCGAGGAGTGTGCTAAGTGGCAGGAGTGGAAGTTGGGGTGGTAGGCCATGACACAGCAGTGGCCGCTCACAGTGGCTCCTCTGCGCACCCGGCACGTCCCAAGTGGGAGGAGCAGGTGGGATGCTGTTTGGGGAAGGGTGTGCACACTCACCCTCTCACCTGCGTCTCCCACATCAGCGAGGCTCTGGCACTTCCAATGACGGACAGGTGTCTCCCCGGCTGGGTATCGGGCCAGCAGCACAGGTGACCGGGGTGGCTTTTCATTCCTAACGCCCTGGCCTCTCCCGAGACCCAGCGTGTCTCCCAGCGGGCTCAGTGAGAGAGTCATTCCACAGTGCTCCGCAGAGTGCCTGCCGTGTGCCAGGCACCACCTGAGGTCCTGGGAGCACAGCTATGAATGGGACAGATGTGGGGGAGGCAGGGGTCCCACGAATAACCGCTGTGAGTAAGGTGGGGGGAGGGGGACAGCCAGGTGGCATGTGAAAGATGACTAGAGAGACCGGCTTCAGCGTGGATGGTGGTGAAAGGCTTCTGAGGGCCTGCCAAATATTTAAGCTGAGATCTGATTACAAGTTGGTCAAGCAGGCAGGGTGTGGTGGCTCACACCTGTAATCCCAGCACTTCGGGAGGCTGAGGCAGGTGGATTACTTGAGGTCAGGAGTTCGAGAGCAGCCTTGCTGACATAGTGAAACCCCATCCCTACTAAAAATACAAAAAAAGTAGCTGGGCGTGGTGGCGGATGCCTGTAATCCCAGCTACTTGGGAGGCTGAGGCGGGAGAATCGCTTGACCCTGGGAGGCAGAGGCTGCAGTGATCCACGATCACACCACTGCACTCCAGCCTGGGCGACAAAGTAAGGCTCTGTCTCAAAAACAACAACAGAAAAATATATATATGTTAAAGAAGTTAAGCAAAGTGAGGAAAAACGTGCTCAAAGCAGGAGGGCCAGTGTGTGTGGAGGCCCTGCGCTGAAAGGAATTTGGCCTGTTTGAGGAACTAGATGAAGGTTGGTTTGTCTGGGGCACGGGGATAAGGAGGATGAGGTTCAGGGGCTTGGCAGGGGTCGACAGCAGCCTTGAGGTGGTGGTGAGGACTGGTTTTATCACAGGGGCTGTGGGAAACCAGGAAGGGATGTAAGTGATGGGGTGTTGGCAGTAGATGTGGAACGTCCTGGTGGGAGGCAGTTTCAGTCATTCAGCCAAAGCCCAGCATGGTGGCTCACACCTGTAATCCCAGCAACTCGGGAGGCTGAGGCAGGAGGATTGCTTGAGGCCAGGAGTTCGAGACCAGCCTGGGCAACATAGTTGAGATCCCGATCTCCAAAAAAAAAGAAAGTTTTAAAAAATCATTCCTTCAGCCAGGTACTGTGGCTCACGCCTGTAATCCCAGCGCTTTGGGAGGCTGAGGCGGGTGGATCATGAGGTCAGGAGATTGAGACCATACTAACATGATGAAACCCTGTCTCTACTAATAATACAAAAAGTTAGCCGGGTGTGGTGGCGGGCGCCTGTAGTCCCAGCTACTCGGGAGACAGAGGCAGGAGGATCGCTTGAACCCGGGAGGTGGAGGTTGCAGTGAGCTGAGATCTCGACACGGTGTTCCAGCCTGGGCGACAGAGAGAGACTCCTTGTCAAAAAAAAAAAAAAAAATCATTCATTGGAGAGGCAGTGGTGGCTTGGGTCTTAGCAGCATTAGTGACATGGAGAGAAGGGGCCACCCCAAGAAGTGTTCAGGGGGCGGGGAGGGTGGCACAGGTGTGGCTCGCCTGGAAGAACCTCAGTGTCTTGCAAGGGGCAGTGTGGGGGCAGCTTGCAGGTAGCACAGTTCTTTTTCATGGTCTTTGCTTCCTCCCTGCAGCTTCTCGCTGAATTCTGAGGGGGCTGAGAGAATGGCCACCACCGGGACCCCAGCGGCCGACCGGGGCGACGCAGCCGCCACGGATGACCCGGCCGCCCGCTTCCACGTGCAGAAGCACTCGTGGGACGGGCTCCGGAGCATCATCCATGGCAGCCGTAAGTACTCAGGCCTCATCGTCAACAAGGCGCCCCACGACTTCCAGTTCGTGCAGAAGACGGACGAGTCTGGACCTCACTCCCACCGCCTCTACTACCTGGGTAAGCCGGGCCCTGCAGGCCGCCTAGGCGGGGGCAGCGTCTGAGGCCGCAGTTCCCCGGTCCTCTCTGTTCCCAGAGGTCCACAGGAGTCGGAAGATCTGCTTGGGTGGCCAGGCCCTCGGCATGCTTTCCTTCAAGGCTCAGCCACAGATGGCTCTGACTACAGGGAAGGGCCGCCGCGGCCTGGGACGGGAGGTCCCCGGAGGGTCAGCTGTGCAGGGAGCTGTGCACAGGGCAGCCCCGCTGCTCCGCGTGGCCAGGGTCCCGTGGCTCAAGCTGGCCCCGTGGCTCTGAGCCCGGAGATTGTTTCCAGTGCTAGTCAGCCGGGTCCACCCCCTGAGTCACTTCCCAGCCACCTGGTCCAGGCTGGGTGGGGCTCGTGACAAACAGGACTGGGCTGAACCATTCCCGGAGGGAGTAGGGAGTAATTCCAGGATAAGCTCGACGCGGAGGTGCGTCATGCAGGATCCTGAGGCTCCGGGAAAGCCGCCCAGATGGTGGAACCGGTCTGCCTCGGGTGACAGCACAGGGCAGCTTGCCACGTGCTTGCAGCCCCTGCTGCAGGCCCTGGGTCGTCACTTCCTCTCCTGGGCGTGTGCTTGCATGCAGCTCCTTCTGATCGTCCGCAGTGCCTCATGGTTTTGGGCCCCCCCTGCACCACGAGCGCTGTCAGAGCCTGGGTTACTGAACGTCCTCCCGTAGCCTCTGCAGCCACTGCGGGCCTGGCTCCCATGAGGTGGACACTGCCCGCTGCTCGCAGAGGCCTTAAGAGCTTGGAGGAAGGATACCTTGGAGAGATCGGGCGGGCCCATGTCTTTGAAAGCAGCGTGACACACAACTGGGGACCAAAGGCAGGGCCTCTGCCGCTTGGCACCATGGGCATTGGACCCGGATCGTTCTCTGGGGTGGGGTCATCGTGGGCACTGCAGGGTCCTGAGCAGTGTCCCCAACCTCCACCCACTTCATCCCAGGAGCAGCCACATCCCAGTGGTGACAACCACAGACATCCCCCGGATATCGCCAAGTGTTCCCTGGGGCTAGGGTGGCCCCGGGATGCTTGTCCAGGCCGGCGCACTCATCCCTGGGACTCACAGCAGAGCCCTCAGCCCCTGAGCCCAGGCCCATGTGTGCTGCGGCCCCCGGCCAGCTCTGGAACCAGTAAATGGGCATCATCCTCTGCCAGAGGCTGACCACGTGCTCACAGCAGTGACTGAGGTGGACACCAGGTGGTCACCCTCTTCCTGCCGTCAGCGCAGACCCTCTCCGCAGACGGGCTTGTGTGGAAATCAGATGCTGGTTTGGCAAACAAAGAATTTAAAAGGAAGAATCATCCATCCGGAACTAGGATTGGCCGGTGACAGCCGTCTTCAGAAATCAAGTTTTCCTGTTCCCTGTTAGTTTCCTGACATTTTTGGCTGTTCTCAAGCTACGGCGGGAGAGTCACCGTGACAGATCATATGGCCAGTGTGGCCAAAAATATTTACTGTCTTTCTTTTATTTCTTATTTTTTTTAGAGATGGGGTCTCACTCCATTGCCCAGGCTGGGAGTGCGGTGGTGCGATCACAGCTCGCTGCAACCTGGAACTCCCTGGCTCGGGTGATCCTGCTGAACTCAGCCTCCCAGGTAGCTGGGACTATAGGCATGTGCCACCATGCCCAGACAATTTTTTGTGTTTTTTGTAGAGATGAAGTTTTGCCATGTTGCCCAGGCTGGTCTCGAACCCCTAGGCTCAAGTGATCCTCCTGCCTTAGCCTCCCAGAATGCTAGGGTTTCAGTTGTGAGCTACTGCACCTGGCTCGTCTGGCCCTTTAAGAACGCTGGCCAACTCTAGGAGACATTGGACTGAAATGCCTTGAGTTTCAGTTACCTGAGAGAGCTTGGCTGCTACGACCGCACGTGTCCAGACCAAGGTTGCTGTGGGCCGCTGCCTCTCTTTTTCATCCTGCAGTTCTGTGGTCTCCTGGGCCCCTCGTGCATGTCCGTGGTCTCAGGCCACTTGCTCCCGTTGGGGTTGCTGTCCTGGTCACAGTGCTTGGAGGAGTTTTCTGTGGTTGCCATTGTGATGAATGGTCTCTGCGTTAGTGCCGTACAGCAACAGAAAGTGATTCTCTTACAGTTCTGGAGGGCAGAAGTCCAAGATCAAGGTATCAGGGCCACACTCCCTCTGGAGCCTCCAGAGGGGAATAGCCCTGGCCGCGTCCAGCTTCTGGTGGCGGCTGGCATCCCTTGGCTTGCGGCCACAATCTTGGAACCTCTGCCTTGATGGTCACACAGCCATTCTCCTCCTCCTGTTCTGTCTGAAATTTTCCTCTGCCTCCTTTTTTTGTTTGTTTTGTTTTGAGATGGAGTCTCTGTCACCCAGGCTGAGGTGCAAGTGGCGCGATCTCGGCTCACTGCAACTTCCACCTCCCAAGTTGAAGTGATTCTCTTGCCTCAGCCTCCTAAGTAGCTGGGATGACAGGTGTCTGCCACCACACCCAGCTAATTTCTGTATTTTTAGTAGAAGTGAGGCTTTTTTTTTTAAATTAAACGTTTGCTTTATTTTGTTGCTGAATCAAGCACTAGCTGCTAAGTTACAGTTAGTTTTATTGTGCCTTCCAAACTCATAGTTAGCTTAGCCTTATCAATAACCAAATAATAAACTAGGTCCCAATGGTTATGTCCACATCTAGATTGTTCAGGTGATCAGGAACTCTTTTGTTTGCGTTCTTTAGCTTTTAGTTCTTGCTTATATCTCCAAATGCGAAAAAGCTGAGAGGCTCCTGCTGCCCCCACAAAGAAATTAACAGCAAACAGACTCCAATTTTTTCACTGTGTTCTTATCCCTGGCTGACAACGAAGGGCAGCTAGTCTCTTTCTTGCCACAGGGCCTCGCGTCCCCCTCTTGCCTGGAATGCCCTTCCCGTGGCTCTCCCCGCCCCGCAATGAACCTACAAGCTGCGGCCTGCGCCCCAGGAAGGTTGAGGGGGCGGGGGCTGTCGATGGTCCGCCCCAGGCCCACCAGAAGTGGGGCTTTGCCATGTTGGCCAGGCTGATCCTCAAACTCCTGTCCTCAGGTGATCCGCCTGCCTCAGCCTCCCAAAGTGCTGGGATTACAGGCATGAGCCACTGGGCCTGACCTGCCTCCCTGTGATAAGGACTCATGATGCCATCGGGCTCACTTGGGTAATCCAGGATCATCTTCCCAGCTCAGGAGCCTTCACTTAATCCCAGCTGCACAGGCCTGTCTCTCTATATAAGGTCGCCTCCACACCCAAGCTCCAGGATGTGGACAACTCTCTGTCGGGGCCATCATTCAAGTCTCCTCGAGGATGCTAAAAGGGACAGAAACTCTCCAAGCTAGTCTGAGCCACGAAGCACCCCTTGGAGTAAAGGGAGGGGGCATCTTACGGAACCCAAGAGCAAAAAGCCCTGAGGACCTCAGGAAGCAGTGCCTGGGAACCGCAGCCTTCCAGAAACCAGGCATCCGTCCGAGTGTACCTCTCCACAAATACACCCCACCTCGCTGTTCACCTGCCCCACGCAGCCCCTCCACGGCCCCCAGGATTCCATGCCTCAGGTTCTAGCTACCAGCAGAAACAGAGGCGCTTTCTCCAAATTTCCAGGACAAGGAATCAGATTGACTCTGCATAGATGAGATTGTGGGGTCGCCTGCCGCTTGTGCGTGTGCCTGGGGCTGAGGCGGGCAGGTCTCAGTATACAGGAGGTGGTAAGGGCCCGCCCTAGTGGGCATGAACTTGGCAGAGACCCCAGAATGTACCTAGAGCAGCTCAGACATCAGACTGCCCCTTTTGGGGTAACATTCACCCTTCAACTAATCCAGTCTGTCACTTTACACTGTTGGGGCAGCCTTGAGCTCACATCACATCCACGTTCTTAGGGCAGGCCTCCCTACAGCCCCTGAGTAATAATAGCACTTCTTAGCACTAACCCAGTGTCCAGACTCCAAGGCCAGGCCTGGCCTGCTGCCGAAAGCATAGGACCCATGCCCTCTGCTCCCTCTGGGAACCTGTGTCCTCAGCAGGCACCAGGTTTGCTATGGGGCACGTGGAGCTAATCACTGGGACCCTCCAGGAGGGCTCTTTTGGATCCACGTGGTGAAGCCCCCAGTGTCAGGCTAGCAGGACCAGCAGGGGAGCATGCGGTTCCTGCTGCCAGTAAGGTGGGCTGGGGCCGACTCAGGTTCCAGGCCTGAGACTACAGCATTGGATGCGCTCCTGTCCCATGCAGATCGGCCTCTCCGGCTGCAAACAGTGACTTCCGTGGCTGGAGGAGGCCGCAGGGTTCCAGGCAGCTCTGGAACTCCCTCGGAAGGGAAAACAGGAGTTCTTGTCTCCCGGCACTCCAGGCCAAGATCCAGGGGAGAGCCCCAGCCCTGTGTGGATCACAGTCCCCTGCTGGGCCAGCCACTGGGGCCACAGTGCACGGCGACGGGAAGTGGTGTTTGCACAGGCCTGGGTCACCAGGGCGTGGGTGGATGGCAGGTTGGCGGCGGGCATGTTTGCAGGGGCAGAGCTGGTGAGGGAAGTCTGAGGAGGGACGGGTCAGCAGAAATCCATAGCTCTTGGCAGTCACCTCCAGCCCTTGCCCCAAAGGCCAGATGTCACCATCATGGTGCCACCAGCAGCTTGCCCGAGGAATGTGCTGGCAGGAGCCATTTGGTGATCACTGATTAATCAGCCTGGAGGGAGGTGGCCCCAGCGTCCTTGGCAAGGCTGTGGCTTTGGCTTCCTGTTTGGAAGGCTCCAGCTCTCCTGGAGAGTCCCCATGGACCGGGCCACCCCGAGTGGGACACAGCCACCCGGCCCCTCCCATCCCTCCTCCTGGCCCAGGGTGCTTTTAAAAATGGAGATGTCATTCACATTGCACAATTTTACTTTCCAAGGTGCGCAGCTCAGTGGCCTTTAGCCGTGCACTTACAGACTTGTGCAGCCATCAGCCCTGTCCACTTCCAGAGCATTCCACCATCCCAAAAAGCAACCCCATCCCCGTCAGCCATCACTCCCCAGCCCTGGGCAACCAGGAATCCACTTCCTGTCTCTGTGGATTGGCCTGTTCTGGGCATTTCACATGAATGAAATCACACATCACTTGACTCTCATCCCCATGGGCGGCCGGACGGTCAGGGTCCCGGCAGCTTCAAGGGCTCGTAGAGATTAAGTCATGTTTCCAGCACTTGGGTTCTTTTGCTCACTCCCAGCTCTCTACACGATTTTTCTCCTTCCCACACACATCTCACTGAACTTTGCATTTTTCATAAATCCACTTTTAAAGGAAGCCTGAACTTCTTATCTTTTTCTTTAAGTATGTCTTTCCCTCACGCATGGGAAACCCGTGTTCCTTGCCACAACCAGAAGTTGCTGTTTCTTTCTTTAAAACAGCAAACAAGAGATTTGGGTCTCTTCCTAAGCCGGCACTCAGCAAGCAGGAGGCCACGTTCAGTTCAAGCGCTAAGATCATGAAGCCCAATGGTGAGAAGCCGGATGAGTTCAAGTCCTGCATCTCCCAGGCTCTTCTGGAGCTGGAGATGAACTTGACCTCAAGGCTCAGCTCAGGAGCTGAATATTACAGCAGCCAAGGAAATTGAAGTTGGTGGTGGTCAGAAAGCTATCATCTTTGTTACCGTTCCTCATCTGAAATCTTTCCAGAAAATCCAAATCCGGCTAGTACGCAAATTGGAGAAAAAGTTCAGTGGGAGGCATGGTGTCTTTATTGCTCAGAGGAGAATTCTGCCTCAGCCAACTTGAAAAGCCATACAAAAAATTAGCAAAAGCGTCCCAGGAGCTGTACTCTTGACAGCTGTGCCCGATGCAATCCTGAGGACTTGGTCTTCACAAGCGAAATTGTGGACAAGAGAATCTTGATGGAACTGGGTGGCAACAGCTCATAGAGGTTCATTTGGACGAAGCCCAGCAGAACAATGTGGAACACAGGTTGAAACTTTTTCTGGTGTCTGTAAGAAGCTCACAGGCAAGGATGTTAATTTGAATTCCCAGAGTTTCAGTTGTAAACAGAATATGACTAAATCAAATATATGTTCACAATAACGAACAAACAAATTGGCCGGGCACCATGGCTCACGCCTGTAATCCCACCACTTTGGGAGGCCGAGGCGGGCGGATCATGAGGTCAGGAGTTGGAGACCTGTCTGACATAGTGAAACCCCGCCTCTACTAAAAATACAAAGAATTAGCCGGATGTGGTGGCTTGTGCCTGGAATCCTAGCTACTCAGGAGCCTGAGGCAGGAGAATCACATGAACCCAGGAGGCAGAGATTGCAGTGAGCCAAATTCCGCACCACTGCACTCCAGCCTGGAGACGGAGCAAGACTCCGTCTCAAAAAAAAAAAAAAAACTTTTATTTTAGGTTGAGGGGTAAGTGTGTAGGTTTGTTACATAGGTACACTTGTGTCACGGGGGTTTGTTTACAGATTGTTTCGTCACCCAGGTACTAAGCCTAGTACCCAATAGTTATTTGTTCTGCCACTCTCCCTCCCCCGCCCGCCACCCTCCAATAGGCCCCAGTGTCTTTTGTTCTGCTCTGTGTGGCCGTGTGTTCTCATCATTTAACTCCCACTTGTAAAGTGAGAACGTGTGGTATTTGGTCCTCTATTCCTATATTAGCTTTCTGAGGATAGTGGCCTCCAGCTCCATCCTGTGTCCCTGCAAAGGACGTGATCTCATTCTTTTTTATGGCTGCATAGTACTCTGTTGTGAATATCTACCACATTTTCTTCAGCCAGTCTACCGTTGATGGGCATTTAGGCCGATTCCATGTCTTTGCTATTGTGAGTAGTGAGAAGCTTCTGTCCCCTCCCACTGAACCCACAGCTGCAGTCACCCCAGAAGCAGCAGCAGGGGAGTTCCCACAAAGGAGTGCCCTCAACCATCCCGAGATGGGGCTGGTTGGGATTCCAAAGCAAGGAACCAATGCCAGGGGGATTAGTCCGAAGCATTTCCTAGGTGGCCTTCTGTGCACGGTGTGCGTCAGCATCCTTGCGACAGGCGTCAGAGAAAAGGCGCATTCTCTACCCCAGGGTGTCCTCAGCAAGGAGGTCAGGGTGTGGAATTGATGTGAGGGTTGAAGGATTTTGGCTGTAGGCTGGGGCTGGCTTTCAGTGTTTGTCAGTGCCTGGGAATGTCATAGGCCCTGGTTCAAGCCTGCAGGGAGAAACCTGCAGCTGGCTGGGCCACAGAGGTCAGGGCACAGAAAGAAAGCAGGGGAACTGGGGGACCCTGCAGCTGCCTGTAACAATAAATAAAAATGGCACAGATATTATTTATTAAGCACTAATCTCAGTGGCACTGAGCTTGTGGCCTTCCTGTTCTCCCCTTCTTAAAAAAGCAAGCGAGGGCCAGGCATGGTGGCTTGCGACTATAATCCCAGCACTTTTGGAGGCCGAGATGGGCAGATCACCTGAGGTCAGGAGTTCGAGACCAGCCTGGCCAGCGTGGTAAAACCCGCTTCTCTACTAAAATTACAACAAAATTAGCCAGGCGTGCTGGCAGGTGCCTGTAATCCCAGCAGGAGAATCGCTTGAACCTGGGAAGCAGAAGCTGCAGTGAGCCGAGATCATGCCACTGCACTCCAGCCTGGGCGACAGAGCGAGGCTCTGTCTCAAAAAAAAAACCAAAACAGCACATGAATACGAGGAGGTCCTGAAAAGAGGACAGCACCAATCCGAGGCTTCCTTCTGGAGAAACTCAGGGTTGAAAGCAGAGGGGCCCACGGAGGGGCCAGGCTCCCAGGTGTCTGTGACTCGTTGTTCGCTGCGTCATGTTTGTGGGCTGCTGGACATCTTTATGCTTGGAGGGGCCCTCCTGGTTTTCCAGGAGAGAGAAAACCAAGGCTTCCCAGGGATTACCATCCTGCTTCTGCCATTCTCTTTATTAATGACAGTGGTACTGTCATCCAGCAAATCTAAGACACGACCAGTTGGAAGATATACAGTTATTTTATTTGCCATTAAGAAACGATGGCACCTTCCACAGTAAGACCCATCCTAAGCCCAGAGACGCACGTACGTGGAAAGCCGCGGCTTGCTGATGAAATACGCTGATTTCGCATTGTGCCGAGAGCTCTGCGTTTCTTACCTCGTGTAACCCACCCAAAACCCTCACTTGGCAGCTCTCACTACTGTCATTTGCTACAGAAGCTTCGATTAAATGGGTGGTTTGAGGTCGGGGTGATTCTGCCCTTGCAAGGAACACTGGGAGATGTCTGGGGATATATGTGGTTGTCACAACTGGGCGGTGCCCCTGGCATGGAGTGGGTGGAGGACACGGATGCTGCTCAGAGCCCCGCAGTGCCCAGGACGGCTGCACCACGGAGGATGGTCCAGGCCTGAATGTGATCAGGGGCGAGGCTGGGAATACGGAACTAGGTATACGTTTCCCCATTTTTTTTTTTTTAAAGACAGAATCTTGTTCTGTCACTCAGGCTGGACTGAGATGGAGTTTTCCCTTGTTGCCCAGGCTGAAGTGCAGTGGCACGATCTCGGCTCACTGCAGCCTCTGCCTCCTGGGTTCAAGCAATTCTCCTGCCTCAGACTTCTGAGTAGCTGGGATGACAGGCGTGTACCACCATGCCTGGCTAATTTTTGTGTTTTCAGTAGAGACGGGGTTTCACCATGTTGGCCAGGCCGGTCTTGAACTCCTGACCTCTAGTAATCTGCCCGCCTCAGGCTACCAAAGTGTTGGGGTTACGGGCATGAGCCATGGCACCCGGCCCTCATTCCTTTTTGACAGTTTTGCCCTCCCTCTAATTCTACATCAATTTAATTCTTGTCCTCTGCAAAAGCCTTGATAAAGTAGTGCCTTGGCGAGCCAAACCCAACCTGTTGAGAGCTGGCTCCTGTCCCTGACTGGCCTTCTTGTTCTCTTGTGTGCGATTTCTTTTTTTTTTTTTTTTTGGCGGGGGGAGGTGACAGGACCTCACTATGTTGCCCAGGCTGGTCTCAAACTCCTGGGCTCAGGCAGTCCTCCTGCCTCGGCCTCCCAAACTGCTAGGATTACAGATAAGAGCCACCGTGCCCAGCCTCTGCATGCTGTTTCTTCGGTAATTTAGGCCATGAGATTCGGCAGAAACATCTCAGGTGGAAGGCCCTTACTGCCTACATACGCAAACCCAGGATCCATCGCTTTCGAGGAGGGCTGTCCCGCCAGCAGCCTGGCAGAAAGTCCCAGAAGCAGAGGGAACCAGCTGGGCCCAGCCGCAGGGAGTCAGCATCGTGGCTGAGGGCGTCTCCTCATCCTGAGCCAGGGTACCCGTTGTAGGCATTTCCTTTCTCCCTGTAGGGATGCCGTATGGCAGCCGAGAGAACTCCCTCCTGTACTCCGAGATTCCCAAGAAGATCCGGAAAGAGGCTCTGCTACTTCTCTCCTGGAAGCAGATGCTGGATCACTTCCAGGTGAGCTGTGCACTTGGGCCTGGGCCCTTCCGTGGGTGAGGAGGTGGACAAAGGCCAGCCCCGCGGGCTGCACATGCCTTCCGTCGCCTCTCCCGCCCCACCTGCTCTGAGTTCCCGCAAACCCTCGGTCCTCTGGACTCTGGCGGGTGGGTCTTCCCTCCTCCCCACCACCTGTACTCAAGCCGCAGAGAAACTCTTATCAAAAGCGTCTCTTCCCTTCAACAGCATCAGCAAAGACTGGGAATTAACTTGACTTGAGGCCCTTTTAGAGAGACCGGTTAATCATTGATCTCATCTAGCGTTGGCTCTCTGGGGTTGGTGGAGGGAGAAAAATGGCTTTTGCATTGGCATGGTTTTGTGTTTGATGATTGGGAGGCCGAGGCAGAATTGCTTGAGCCCAATAATTTGAGACCAGCCTGAGGAACACAGCAAGACTCCATCTCTACAAAAAATAAAATTAGGCCGGGTGAGGTGGCTCACGGTTGTAATCTCAGCGCTTTGGGAGGCTGAGGCAGGTGGATCACGAGGTCAAGAGATTGAGACCATCCTGGCCAACATGGTGAAACCCTGTCACTACTAAAAATACAGAAAATAGCTGGGCGTGGTGGTGGGTGCCTGTATTCCCAGCTACTCCGGAGGCTGAGACAGGAGAATCGCTTGAACCTGGAAAGTGGAGGTTGCAGTGAGCCAAGATCGTGCCACCAAACTCCAGCCTGGTGACAGAGCAAGACTCCATCTCAAAAAAAATAAAATAAAATTAGCCAGGCCTGGTGGCAGTCAACTTGTAGTTCCAACTGATTGATAGGCTGAGATGGGAAGATCGCTTGAACCTAGGAGTACAAGGCTGCAGTGAGCCCCAGTCTCACCACTGCTCTCCAGCCTGGGAGACAGTGAATCCCTAAAATAGTAACAATGTAACAATAAAATAACATAACATAATAGCATAAACATAACAATGTTACAATAAAGATATGGAACACTGTAGCTAAGATCATGACACACTCCCCCTCTCTCCACCGCTGGTGGGATCATGACGCGCTCCCGCTCTGTCCACCGCTGGTGGGATCATGACGCGCTCCCACTTTCTCCACCGCTAGTTCAGTGGCCCTCACTTTGGCCTGTCTCTGAGTCCCCAAGCCAGCCAGTGTCCTTGTATTTATGCTGCTTTTGATTCTGTTTTTTCGTTTCTGTTTTTTTTTTTTTTTTTTTTGAGATGGAGTCTCGCTCTGTCCCCCAGGCTGGAGTACAGTGACTTGATCTTGGCTCACTGCAACCTCTACCTCCTGGATTCTAGGGATTGTCTGGCCTCAGCCTCCAAAGCATCTGGGACTACTGACACCCACCACCACACCCAGCTAATTTTTGTATTTTTAGTAGAGATGGGGTTTCACCATGTTGGCCAGGCTGGTCTCGAACTCCTGGCCTCAAGTGATGTACCTGCCTGGGCCTTCCAAAGTGCTAGGATTACTAAATTGAAAGCTCTTGATGGGAAGGGACTGTGAACAGGGTAGGAGTTGGGGGAGGCTACATGAGTGGCACTGGGGTCCCGGAGAGAGTACTCCGTTGGTGTGGGGCAGGGGGTAGCTCCTCCCAGGGACCCCCATCTGCCATGGAGAGGGTCTGTAGGGAGGGCACGCAGGAATTGAGGAAACCTCTGGCCCTAGAGTCTCCCCTGCCACCTCCTGGGACACTCAGCCAGTCCAGCAGGGCCAGGCTCGCCAGCAATCTTTGGCCACCCACTGGGTCAGGGGCTCCAGCCTCCAGTTCTGCCCAGTACAGGAAGTTCTCTCTGGTGAGGCCCAAACGCAGATTCCCCGGCATTGCCCAGGCACCAGGATCTCTGCCCTGGCCGGTGGGGGATCCTCTTTGCCGGCTGACACTTCCCCCTGTCCTCTGTATGTTTCCAGGCCACGCCCCACCACGGGGTCTACTCCCGGGAGGAGGAGCTGCTGAGGGAGCGGAAGCGCCTGGGGGTCTTTGGCATCACCTCCTACGACTTCCACAGCGAGAGCGGCCTCTTCCTCTTCCAGGCCAGCAACAGCCTTTTCCACTGCCGCGATGGCGGCAAGAACGGCTTCATGGTGAGCCCCGGCCCTGGCCGCGTGCGGGGGCGGCGTGGCGGCCCCTCCCCCTGAGCCGGGCCTCTCTGTCCTCAGGTGTCCCCTATGAAGCCGCTGGAAATCAAGACCCAGTGCTCAGGGCCCCGGATGGACCCCAAAATCTGCCCCGCCGACCCTGCCTTCTTCTCCTTCATCAACAACAGCGACCTGTGGGTGGCCAACATAGAGACGGGCGAGGAACGGCGGCTGACCTTCTGCCACCAAGGTGGGGCCAGCCCTCCTGTGCACGGCCACCTTCCAGAAAGGCCCCGTCGTCCCCACAGCCAGGGTCTTCCCACATGCACCCGACAGCAGGCCATCTCCTGGGCAGAACTTTTGTGCCCGCCATGTCTCCCAGGAAGTCCTGGCATTCCTGCCAACTCTGTGGTTTTCTTTTCTTTTTTTTTTTTTTAAAGATGGGGTTTCACCATGTTGGTCAGGCTGGTCTTGAACTCCTGACCTCAGGTGATCTGCCCGCCTTGGCCTCCAACGTGCTTGGATTACAGGCGTGAGCCACCATGCCCAGCCGAGAGTCTTACTCTGTCACCCAGGCTGGAGTACAGTGGCATGATCTTGACTCACTGCAACCTCTGCCTCTTGGGTTCAAGCAATTCTCCTGCCTCAGCCTCTCCGTTAGCTGGGATTACAGGCACCCGCCACCATGCCTGGCTAATTTTGTGTGTGTGTGTATATTTTTAGTTGTGATGGGGTTTCACCATGTTGGCCAGGCTGCTCTTGAGCCCCTGACCTCAAATGATCCACCCACCTCAGCCTCCCAAAGTGCTGGGATTACAGACGTGAACCACCACGCGCAGCCGCTCTGGCAGAGGGTCCAGCGAGCTGCAGGCGCCGGCCCAGCCACAGTACTCTGGACCCTCTGCCTGGCACCCCTGTGCACTTCTGCCCCTGCGCGCCTTCCCCTCCACTCCGCCTGTCCAGCCCCATCAAGGCCATTTCTCACCTGCTTCCTGCGTTCTCCCCACTCCCCCGCTCACCAGGTTTTGAGTCACTGATCACTGCATTTTCCGTCCCATAATCTGGGGCCCCACTTTCCAAACCTGGGCAGTCAAAGTCGTCCACAGACCTTTTTTTAATTTTTTTTTTTTTTTTTTTTTGAGACAGAGTCTTGCTCTGTTGCCAGGCGCCAGGCTGGAATGCAGTGGTGCGATCTGGGCTCACTGCAAACTCCGCCTCCGGGGTTCAAGCAATTCTCCTGCCTCAGCCTCCTGAGTAGCTGGGACTACAGGCATGTGCCACCACACCCAACTAATTCTTTTTGTAAGTTTAGTAGAGATGGGGTTTCACTATGTTGGCCAGGATGGTCTCGATCTCTTGACCTCATGATCCGCCCACCTCGGCCTCCCAAAGTGCTGGGATGACAGGCGTGAGCCACCGCGGCCAGCCTTTTTTTCTTCTTTTTGTTAGATGAA
The DNA here is from genome assembly GCA_963573385.1 of Cacajao melanocephalus. Taxonomy (NCBI): domain Eukaryota; kingdom Metazoa; phylum Chordata; class Mammalia; order Primates; family Pitheciidae; genus Cacajao; species Cacajao melanocephalus. The sequence continues at coordinate 35,158 of CAUYLG010017308.1, forward strand.
GTCTTGCTCTGTTGCCAAGCTGGAGTGCAGCTGCTCCATCTGGGCTTGCTGCAACCTCCGCCTCCTGAGTTCAAGCAGTTCCCCTGCCTCAGCCTCCTGAGTAGCTGGGACTACAGGCGTGAGACGGAGTTTCACTCTTTACCAGGCTGGAGTGCATTGGTGCGATCTTGGCTCACCGCAACCTCTGCCTCCCAGGTTCAAGCGATTCTCCTGCCTTTGTCTCCCTAGTAGCTGGGATTACAAGTGCCCATCACCTCGCCCAGCGAATTTTTGTATTTTTAGTAGAGACAGGGTTTTGCCATGTTGGCCAGGCTGGCCTTGAACTCCTGGCCTCAGATGATCCACCCACCTTGGCCTCCCAAAGTGCTGGGATTACAGGCGTGAGCCACCGCGCCTGGCCTTGGGATGGGGTTTCTCCATGTTGGCCAGGATGGTATCGATCTCTTGACCTCGTGATTCGCCTGCCTTAGCCCCCCAGAGTGCTGGGATTACAGGCGTGAGCCAGCACGCCCAGCCCAGAGATGTTTTTAGTTGGCCCACTTTCACGCGGATGCTCCTAGTGTGGCATGGGGTAGGTAGAGGCCAGGGACACTGCTCTACACCCTGCCATGCCCAGGACGGCCCCACCCCAGAGACCGAGTGGGCCCCACTGTCCACAGTGTGGGTGGGGCACCTCTGCTTGAAAGCAGTAAGCTCGGAGCTCTCCCCCCTCTCACTCTCTCCCCATCAACCCCCGTCCCTTTCACTCCTTCTTTTTCCCTCTCTCTCCCTCTCTGTCTTTTTCCCCATCTCTTGTACTCTCCCTCCCTCTTTCCCTCCCTCTCCCTCTGTCTCGTGCTGTCCCGGAGCCCCTGGCCATCCCCGATGTCCCTTGTTGATGCTCTCCCTCCCTCTCCTTAGGTTTATCCAATGTCCTGGATGACCCCAAGTCTGCAGGTGTGGCCACCTTTGTCATACAGGAAGAGTTCGACCGCTTCACTGGGTACTGGTGGTGCCCCACAGCCTCCTGGGAAGGTAGGGCTCTTCCATTTCTAAACCTGCCCTCACGGGTGCTTGTCCTGCTGGAACCACAGACTGTGTTCTTCCTGCCCGTCACTCCTTTCACCTCACATGACCTCAACGGTCTTTCCGTCCGGCACGGAGAGGGTTCCTTCATGACGAGAGACGTCACTGCTGCCCTAAGAAGGCACCCAGCTCAGCCCATGACACCCACGTGGCCGCTTCCCGTGCCATTTCATGCTGGGAATAGCCCTGCTCTGATTCCCACTGCACAAGGCAGGAAACCGAGGCCCAGAGTTGGGACTGGCATAAGGTCTAGCACATGGCAGAGCCAGGATTCCGGTTTCAGAGCCCATGGTTCCCAGCTTCAGGCTGCAGTGCTGCAGAAGGGGGTAGGCTGATGGCAGGGACTCCGCCTCCGCCATCCTCAGCATCTTGCCTGCCCCTCTGCCCAAGGTCCAGAGGGCCTCAAGACGCTGCGAATCCTGTACGAGGAAGTCGATGAGTCCGAGGTGGAGGTCATTCATGTCCCTTCTCCTGCGCTAGAAGAAAGGAAGACGGACTCGTATCGGTACCCCAGGACAGGTGAGTGCCAGGCCAGGGGCCGAGGCCTCTGGGGCATGGCTGGTGAGGTGTGCTGTCCCCCAGGCCCTCTGCGCTGCACATGTGTGCTCTGGGCATCTGTGGGGGTGTAGGAGGAAGGCTTCTGCCCTGCAGGGGACGCCCCCTCCTCCTGGCTTCCCATGGCCTCCTGATCACATAGCTCAGAGGTAGGCAGGCTGTCTCTAGAAGGGGCCAGGGCAGAGGTGTCCCAGGCTTCCAGCGCCAGTCGAAGGCAGGCTCTCTTGCAACTGCCCCACTCGGCTGCCGGAGCAGAAAAGCAGCACGTCCGGGAATGGGCGTGGCCGTGTGCCCAGAAAACTTGACCGAAGTTTACATTGCAAATAATTCACCTTGAGATGTATATGGTTTTCCCGTTACCCAAACTACCACTCTTGTGCTGTTTGTTTTCGTAACCCTCTCAGAACAAAAGAAGGATTTTTAGCCATACAAAAGCAGAAGGCAGGCTGGATTGAGACGGGGTCTCACTCTGTCCCCCAGGCTGGAGTGCAGTGGTGTGATCTCAGTTCACTGCAACCTCCGCCTCCTGGGTTCAAGGGATTGTCCTGCCTCAGCCTCCCGAGCAGTTGGGACTACCGGCACACATCACCACGCCAAGCTAATTGTGTATTTTTAGTAGAGATGGTGTTTCACCGTCTCACTGGATTTGCCTTCACACTACAGTGGTTTTTCTTTGTTTGTTTTTGAGACAGGGTCTCATCTTGTGGCTCAGGCAGGAGTACAGTGGTGCAGTCACAGCTCACTGCAGCCTCAAATTCCTAGGCTCAAGTGATCCTCCCACTTCAGCCTCCCAGGTAGCTGGGACTACAGGTGTGCACCACTGTGCCCAGCTAAAATTGAAATTTTTTGTAGAGACAGAGTCTCCCTTGCCCAGCCCAATATTTAATTTTTTTGTGGAGACGGAGTTTTGCTGTGTTGCCCGGGCTGGTTTCAAACTCCTGCACTCAAGGGGTCCTCTTGTCTCGACCTCCCAAAGTGCTGAGATTACAGACGTGAGCCACCATGCGCAGCCACTCTCAATTCTTAAACATCTTTCCAATTATCTTAAAATACCTCTGGAGCGAAACAGAACACACATGCAGCCCAGATTCAGCGCGGAGGCCTTGGCTTTGCCACCCCTGTGGTAGCACATAAGAGCCTCGCTGTTGCCGGAACTCTGCGAGTGCCTGCTCTGTGCCGTGCTTGATGGACGTTTCTTGTGGGATCTTTCCAACTCCCACTGCAAATGGGCTAAGGCAGTCTTTTCCCCCTCATTTGACAAATGAGAACACTGAGGCTCAGAGATGTCACCTGCCCTGGGGGCCAGAGCCTTGAGGGCTGGAGTTGAGTTTCTGTAGGTCTAGCCAAAAAAATAAGCATTCTCCACCCTGCTGTGGTCTGAGCCCTTTTGGAGCCTGAATTAAGTCCCACTCTTCAGAAACCTCTTGGGTCCCTTATATTTCGTCATTGGCCTCCCAAGGGCACAGGTCGGGCGGTCACACAGGCTCCCTCGCTTTGCGTGGGACACACCCCACTTTCCACATTGTTGGTGGTTTCCTCGTGACGCCTCGGGTTTTGCCGTCTGCTCTGGAGCTGTCCCAAGGCAGGGATGGTATCTTCCTTGTGTCCGCGGCCCCCACAAGCCCCAGCTCTCAGCACAGGGTGTGGCCTGGGTTCCTGAATGAGAAAGTCAAATGTCACGTCACTGGCGGGAATGCCATCCAGGCCCAAAGTCAGAAGGTCCCCGCCTGAGGGGCGTCAGGCCTGTACCAGCGGGGCAAGGTGCCTGCAGACCAACCGTGGGATACCTGGCTTTTCCTGCCTGCCCCCCACCCATTGTGCACCTCTCTGTGGATGTCACCCCGAAGCCCAGGCCCCCCACCGGCTCTCAGCACGCACAGGTGATGCCTGCCTGGCACTCACCTCACTTTGGTTTTTGCAGGCAGCAAGAATCCCAAGATTGCCTTGAAACTGGCCGAGTTCCAGGTCGACACGCAGGGCAAGGTGAGGGGGCCTGGCGCGTCCTGGAGAATCTCCCAGATGATTCGGGGAAGGGCTGGGTAGGCAGCCGGGCTGGATGGGCAGTCACTCGCCTCCCTTCTGGGGGCACTCCCAAGGCCCCAGCCCTGCTGCCTGGTCTGTCTGGCCATGGGCCATCCCTGTGTGTGTCTGGAATACGGCATGGTAAGCTGGCCTCCCTGCCCCACGGAGGGGGCCCTGAGACTCAAGGCCACGCCCACGGTAAGGAACAAGCATCGGGTAGGGGTCCTGCGAGGGCAGTCTCAGCAGGCACTCCCAGGCTCCCCTGGGAAGGCGTGATGTGTGGGTCCAGAGCTGCCCTCTCTCCAAGTCTCTAGAACAGAGAACTGTGTGGGGCAGACGCATGGGGGACCCCAACCTCGGATGAGGTGTTTCTCCTCCAGTATTTTGGACAGATCCTCAGGGGTCAGCTACCGTGGGGAAGGGAGTGTTCTGGACCCCCCTGCCTGCCACCTCATCAGCATCCAGTAAGCAGGGTCCTCATCATCTGGGGGTCATCTCAAAGGACCCCACAGCCTGGAGGTGTCATCAGTCAGCAAAACGTGTCACCAGCAGATTATACCTCTGACCGTACCTCCCTCGGCCCCTGCCTCCCCAGCCACCCACCTCCAGCCCAGCATATTCCTCTCATCTCTCACGTCCCTATCCCCTGGGGGCTCCGCAGTAGCCCTGCACTGATCAGTTCTCTCGGAAGTTGCAAATCCCATAAGATCTAGAAAGGTGTCAGGAAGTTAGGTAGTGTCACATTGGAGAACTCACAGATAGAGCCCTGGGCGAAAGAGGCTGGGACAGAGGAGAGTAATTGATGGTGGAGACACCAGGCATCCAGAGAAACCCTCGCTGTCCCTGCACCACAGGATGGAAGGGCAGGGACAAACCAAGTAGGCGCCTGTGTGCTTTTGCAAAAATGACATCATGTTTTGGGGAAGCATGTAAGATAAAATGAACCTATTTTCATAATTTGGAGGGTTGAATCTTTTTTTTTTTTTTTTTTTTTGAGATGGAGTCTGACTCTGTTGCCAGACTGGAATGCAGTGGCATGATCTCAGCTCACTGCAACCTCTGACTCCCTCATTCATGCGATTCTCCTGCCTCAGCCTCCCGAGACTGCAGGCATGTGCCACCACACCTGGATAATTCTTATATTTTTAGTAGAGACGGGGTTTTACCATATTGGCCAGGCTGGTTTTGAACTCTTGACCTCGCGATCCACCCGCCTCTGCCTCCCGAAGTGCAGGGATTACAGGCGTGAACCACCGTGCCCGGCCCGGGTGGATCCTTTTTGACACGATTAGGCTCTCTCCAAACCTTTTGCATTCTTGACAGGAGCATTCTGACACATTTCAGGGGATCAGTCTGAGTGGCTTTGCTGGTGATCCACATGAAACCTCCCTTCAGGCTGGGGTTTGGTTTTGTTTGTTCTTGTTTTTTGAGATGGGGTCTCACTGTCATCCAGGCCGGAATACACTGGTGAAATCACGGTCCACTGCAGCCTCAACCTCCCAGGCTCAAGGCAGTCCTCTTGCCTCATCCTCTTGAGTAGCTGCGACTACCAGCATGTACCAGCACACCTAAGTAATTGTAGGTTTTGTAGAGATGGGGTCTGTCCGTGTTGCCCAGGCTGTTCTCGAACACCTGACCTCAAGTGATCCGCCCACCTCGGCCTCCCAAAGTGCTGGGATGACAGGCATGGGCCACTTTTAGTGGCTCCTTGCACTCTCAGATGTGCAGAGTCCTTAGGTGGGCTTGGGTGACGCCAGTCAAACAAGGCAGCTTGAAGATGTAGGACTGGTGACCCACTCTCCATACCCCGGAGACACCATGCCAGCCCCGTTTATGCGCGGGGAAACCCTGGGTCCAGGAACTGTGCTTATCCAGAGCCACCTGGTTGTAAGGGACAGCCCAGACCAGAGCCTCTGGGTCCAGAGACCCACTGGGGTGCTGCCATTGGCTCACTCGGCCCACCTGCCCCTGTTGGGTACCTGTAGTCATTTGTTTGGGTCATGACAAAGTACCACAGACTGGGTGGCTTACATGGCCAAAATTAACTGTCTCATGATTCTGAGGCTCGATGTCCAACACCAGGCTGCTGGCAGGTGGCTCTTTCTCCATGGCTTCTTGGTGGCCGTTGCTTCCCATGTCTGTTTTCAGGCGGCCTCCCTCTGTGTGTGTGTCCACATGTCTCCCTTGTAAGGATAGCAGTCTTGCTGTATCAGGGCCACGCCTTAACTCAGTACATCTGCAGGGGCCCCATTTTCAAAGAAGGTCACATTCTGGGGTCCTGGGGGCTAGGACTCCAGCCTATTGAATCTGGGGGGGACACGACAAACAGGTGTGGGTCACACTGGGCAGGCCAGGGCGTGACCCACGCCTGTTTCCCTTCAGATCGTCTTGACCCAGGAGAAGGAGCTGGTGCAGCCCTTCAGCTCGCTGTTCCCGAAGGTGGAGTACATCGCCAGGGCCGGGTGGACCCGCGACGGCAAATAGTGAGTGTCTCCGGCTGGGACCCAAGGAATTCACAGGCAGGGCCCTGGGCCCTGGGCAGCCACCGAAGCCGCCTCTGCTCACATGTATTCCCGCAGTGCCACTGCCAGGACGGGTCTCAGCCCAGTGTCCAAAGGGCCCTCCTGACCTCGGCCAGTTTGAAGATGACACACTGGACTTGTGAGCCCCAGTGCCAGAGCCACCAGCACACGCGGATCTAGTTTCCCAAAGTCGGGAGGAGACCTACAGAGGGGATCTCAGGTGTCCCCAGACCTCAGGCTCAGTCAGAAAAACTGAGTGGCAAGGTAGAGATGCTCCCCGTACTCACTCTGCAGCCCCCCACCCATATCAAGGAGAAAACTCTCTACCGCTTCCTTAAACAGGGGCCGAAGCCCCAGCAGGCAAATTTAGCCTCTGCCTGTTTTTGTACATTCCATGAGCTCAGAATGGCATTTACGCTTTTTCATTTATTTATTATTTTTTGAGACGGAGTCTCACTCTGTCACCTAGGCTGGAGTACAGTGGTGCGATCTCGGCTCACTGCAACTGTTGCCTCCCAGGTTCAAGTGATTCTCCTGTCTCAGCCTCCTGAGTAGGTGTGACTGCAGGTGCCCACCACCACACCCGGGTAATTTTTGTATTTTTAGTAGACATGGGGTTTCACATGTTGACCAGGCTGGTCTCGAACTCCTGGCCTCAAGTGATTAGCCCGCTTCTGCCTCGGCATTTATGCTTTTAAGTGATTGGGGGGTCAGAAGGGAGGGGATTCACAGATTTTATCATACGTGAAAGTGACTTGAAATCCACATCTTAGCATCCGTGCATAAAGTTGTGTTGGCACACAGCCACGCCCACCCGTTTCCAGACTGTCAGTGGCAGAATTGAGTAGCTGTGACAGAAACTATGGCCCAGAAAACCGAAAGTATTTAGTATCTGGCCCTGTTTCACAGAAAAACTGCTTCCCAAGGCTGGGCGCAGTGGCTCACACTTGTAATCCCAGCATTTTGGGAGGCTGAGGCAGGTGGATCACAAGGTCAGGAGTTTGAGACCAGCCTGGCCAACATAGTGAAACCCCATCTCTACTGAAAATACAAAAAATTAGCTGGGCATGGTGGCGTGCACCTGTAATCCCAGCTACTTGGGAGGCTGAGGGAGGAGAATCGCTTGAACCTGGGAAGCAAAGGTTGCAGTGAGCTGAGATTGCACCATTGCCCTCCAGTCTGGGTGACAGTGTGAGACTCTGTTTCAAAAAAGTAAAAAGAAGGCCGGGCGCAGTGACTCATACCTGTAATCCTGGCACTCCGGGAGGCCGAGGCGGGTGGAGCAGCAGGTTAAGAGCTCGAGACCATCCTGGCCAACATGGTGAAACCCTGTCTCTACCAAACTATAGAAAACTAGGTGGGCTTGGTGGTGCATGCCTGTAGTCCCAGCTTCTCAGGAGGCTGAGGCAGGGGAATCACTTGAACCCGGGAGGTGGAGGTTGTAGTGAGCTGAGATCGCGCCACTGCACTCCAGCCTGGCGACAGAGCAAGACTCTGTCTCAAAAAAAAACCAAAAAGGTAAAAAGAAAAACTGCTTCCCGGCCAGGTACAGTGGCTCGAGCCTGTAATCCCAGCATTTTGGGAGACCAAGGTAGGCACATCACAAGGTCAACAGATCGAGACCATCCTGGCCAATATGGTGAAACCCCACCTCTACTAAAAATACAAAAATTAGCTGGGTGTGGTGGTGCGTGCCTGTAGTCCCAGCTATTCGGGAGGCTGAGGCAGGAGAATCACTTGAACTCGGGAGGTGGAGGTTGCAGTGAGCCAAGATCATGCCACTGAACTCCAGCCTGGCAACAGAGCAATATCTTGTCTCAAAAAAAAAAAAAAAAAAAAAACCTGCTTCCCCTGCCCTATACTTCTCCTTTCCTTTTTAAATTTTTTATATTTTTTGTACAGATGGGGTTTTTCTCTGTGGCCCAGGCTGAAGGGCAGTGGCACCATCATAGCTCACTGTACCCTCAAACTCCTTTACTCAAGCAGTCCTCTCACCTCAGCCTCCTGAGTAACTGGGATCACAGACAAGAGCCACCGTGCCTGGCTAATATTTTTATTTTTTGTAGCAACAGGGTCCTGCTGTGTTGGCCAGGCTGGTCTCAAACTCCTGGGCTCAAGCAGTCCTCCCGCTTTGGCCTCTCAAATGCTGGGATTGCAGGTCTGAGCCCGGCGCCCATTCTCGTTGGGACTTCACGTCCCTGTGATGCTTCCCTCCAGTTTGGTTTTCGTTGCTCTCTTTGGGTGGAGGTGCTGCTTTTCCACGTAGAATACTGATACCTCCTCTGAAAATAAATTCAAGTTTAAAAATTGTTCATTCTCGCCCGGGCGCAGTGGCTCATGCCTGTAATCCCAGCACTTTGGGATGCTGAGGCTGGTGGATCATTTGAGGTCAGAAGTTCGAGACCAGCCTGGGCAACATGGCGAAACCCCATCTGTACTAAAACTATAAAACTTAGCCGGGCGTGGTGGCACGTGCCTGTTATTCCAGCTACTCAGGAGGCTGAGGCTGGAGAATCTCTAGAACTTGTGAGGTGGAGGTTGCAGTGAGCCGAGATCGCGCCACTGCACTCCAGCCTGGGCAACAAGAGTAAAACTCCATCTCAATAATAAATAAGATAAAGCAAGCTGTGACATAAAGCCTAGCAACTGTGGGCCGAGGAGTCAGTGGAGAGGACAAACTGTTGCAGCTTGCTGCCGTGACACTTAGGCCACTGTTTCCTGAACACTCGGATCATGGAGTCTTGTCACATATCCTGTCATCCCCTAAGCACATGCCAGGAAGGAAGCCTGTGGGTGCTGCGGGGTTTCTTGGCCAAGAGCAGGTGAAGCCGGCGCGGGAAGCCCAGTCCTGATTCCACTGGGGTTTGGATGCTGCATCCCTAGCTTCTCTCTGCGGGCCACTGAGGCGCCCTGCTTCCCTCCCATCTTCCCCCTCAGTGCCTGGACCATGTTCCTGGACCGGCCCCAGCAGTGGCTCCAGCTCGTCCTCCTTCCCCCAGCCCTGTTCATCCCAAGCACAGAGAATGAGGAGCAGCGGCTAGCCTCCGCCAGAGCGGTCCCCAGGAACGTCCAGCCGTACGTGGTGTATGAGGAGGTCACGAATGTCTGGATCAATGTAAGCGGGGCAAGCGCCAGCTGAGTGCCAGTGGCAGGGGGTTTGCCCTTGCATGGAGAAGGGAGGTCAGGGCTTGGCCATCCCTGGGGAAGAGGGTCTGGGGGGCTGGTGAGACTGGCAGCCATTGAAGCCTGTCCCTCATACATTTTTTTTTTTTTTTTTTTATACGGAGTTTTTCTCTTGTTTCCCAGGATGGAGTGCAATGTTGCGATCTCGGCTCACTGCAACCTCCGTGTCCTGGGTTCAAGTGATTCTCCTCCCTCAGCTTCCCGAGTAGCTGGGATTACAGGCATGTGCCACCGCGCCTGGCTAATTGTATTTTTGGTAGAGATGGGTTTCTCCATGTTGATCAGGCTGGTCTCAAACTCCCGACCTCAGGTGTTCCACCCGCCTCAGCTTCCCCAAGTGCTGGGATTACAGGTGTGAGCCACCTCGCCTGGCTTTTTTTTTTTTTTTTTTTTTTTAAATTAGAGACAGGGATGCTCTGTTGCCCAGACTGGAGTGCTATGCGGTGGTTCAGTCATAGCTCACTGCAGCCTCGGCTTCCTGGGCTTAAGTGATCCTCCCAGCTCAGCGTCCTGAGTAGCTAGGATTACAGGCCTACACCACCATGCTTGGCTAATTTATTTATTTTTAGAGGTAGGGTCTTACTATGTTGTCCAGGCTGGTCTCTCAGACTCCTGGGCTCAAGCAAGCTTCCCACCCCAGCCTCCCAAACTGCCAGGATTATGGTGTGAGCCACCATGCCCAGCCGCCCCCACCTTCTGATGCATCTTCTGTCTCCTTTCCGGACAGGTTCATGACATCTTCTATCCCTTCCCCCAATCAGAGGGAGAGGACGAGCTCTGCTTCCTCCGCGCCAATGAGTGCAAGACCGGCTTCTGCCATTTGTACAAAGTCACCGCCGTTTTAAAATCCCAGGGCTACGACTGGAGTGAGCCCTTCAGCCCCGGGGAAGGTGAGCGGAGCCTGACGAATGCTGTTGACTCATTGTGTTAGTCACTTGTGGTTCACTATGCTATTTGTTCATTGACCGGCTCCCCACTCAGCCGGCACGCCCTGCAGGAGAGGGGACTAGGATGGGCAGGAAGCCAGCCTTCCCCAGTGACTGGTCACGATCTGGCAGGGCTTAGAGCAGGCAGCTGTTGGCTTATTCAGGCAGCAGATTTACTGAGCACCTCCCCTGTGCCTGGCCCTTAGCACAACCAGGGGTTGGCCACCTATGGCCCACAGGTCAAATTCAGCCCACCAGCTGTATTCATCAATAAAGTTTTATTGGCACTGGGCAACAGCCACTCGTTTACAGAGACTGTCTGTGGCCACTTTTGTGCTACAGCAGCAGAACTGAGTAGTCACAGCAGAAACTGTCATGCAAGGCTGGGATGTACTGTCCAGCCCTTTGTAGAAACCCTTGCTGGTGCCTGCTGTAGGTAGTAGTGACAGAATTATTCATTGTAAACAAAAAAAAAAAAAAAAAAAAAGGAAAATCCCTGCTCTTGGGGCGTTCTAGTGGAGGAAGCAATATTCCAAAAACAGAGTTACTGCCTCTGGCATGATGAGCGTGGTGGAAGGAAATGCAGTCCAGTGAGAGGCTTGAGTGCAAGGGGCCTTCTTTCTAGAACGGGATAGCGTGCTGTGGAGCGGGAGCCTGGAGGAGGTGAGGGGTCCACACAGCAGCTCTGGGCAGAGCCACAGCCCTTGCAAAGGCCCTGGGGCAGGACTGTGCCTGGCATGTTGGAGGAATAGGGAGGAGGCCCCTGTGGCTGGAGCAGAGGGAGAAGAGGGAGGAGAGGGTAGGGAGGGAAAGAGCAGATAGCGCAGGGCCTGCTGGGCCTCCAGGAGGACTTGGCTTTGACCCCGAGGGAAATAGGAAGTTGTTGCCCTCACCTCGGTTTAAGATGGCTCCTCGTCCAGGCACAGTGGCTCACGCCTGTAATCCTAATACTTTGGGAGGCCGAGGTGGATGGATCACGAGGTCAGGAGATCGAGACCATCCTGGCCAACATGGTGAAACCCCATCTCTACTAAAAATACAAAAATTAGCTAGACATGGTGGCATGCACCTGTAATCCCAGCTACTCAGGAGGCTGAGGCAGAAGAATCGCTTGAACCTGGGAGGCTGAGGTTGCATTAAGCTGAGATCACGCCACCACATTCCAGCCTGGTAACAGAGCAAGACTCTGTCTCCAAAAAAAAAAAAAAAAAAGATGACTCCTCTGGTTGCAGCTTGCACAGGCCCAGGGTTTGGGGGAGGTGACAGGCTTGCTGTCATGGCAGTGGCTGAGCTGTCCTGGTAGGTCTGATTCTGGACGTGCTCTGGCAGCTGAGCCCACACCATCTGCAGTGGAATGGGTTGGGGATCAGAGAGGAGGGAGGCAGCGTGGATGCCCGGAGGTGTCTGCAGTTCCAGCCTGAGACAGACTCCGAGAGGGACTGTTTGAGGAGAGAAAAATCCAGAGTCGGGTTTGGACGTGTTCAAGTTGAGGTGCTCGGTAGTGGAGATGCTGTGTGGACCATTTCCCATGCCTGGAGCTTGGGGAACCAAGCCAGATTCCTGGCAGGAGCGTGGGTGTCCTTGCACACTGATAGTGTCAGTCTTGGGATGGGACAGAGCTCTCAAGGGTGGCATCTGAAGAGAGATGCAGGGTGGTCAGGGAGCCCAGCCCCGGGCTCTTTAACATTAGAGCAGGGACACCATGGGCGCTGAAGCTGGGTGGTTCTTTGTGGCAGGACCATCTTTGCACTCAGCAGCATCCCTGGCCTCCAGCCGTGATGACCAAAGATGTCCCTAGATGTGGCCCAGTGCCCTCTGGGAGCAGAGGTCACACAGCAGCCAAGGCAGGTCCCAACACAGGGGGCAGAGACTCCGGGGAGGGAGGTGTCCAGGAGTGCAGGAGCCGAGGGGAGAATGAGCCAGGGACGGGCGATGCCATAGGCTGCCTCGGAGCTGAGTATGAACTTGGGGGGTGGGGTGTGGGACAGCTGCCTCAGGCCAGTATCGGGGTCCTCCTGGGTGGGGATGTGTTCAGCTCATCGGTGCTTCGCTTTCTGGCTGGCGGGCTCAGCCACCACTGCCTGGCATTGAGATCTCATGTAGATGCCTGTTTTGCCCCCTGTGGGAAAACGGGCCAGCCCAAGCGTTCATGTTTCAAATGCACTCTCGAGTGGAGCTGGCAGCAGCTACCACCCTCCAGGGTCACGGACCCTCCAGGCTGCTGCAGTGCCCCCAGGAACCCCCCGCCCTGGGAGGTGGGCACACCAGGTTTCCCAGCACCCTGCTCAGCCCCCAGCACAAAACACGCATCTCCTAGACAGCAGCTGCATGGTAAGGAGGTGACCCCGAGTGATACCCCATCAGAAGGAACACGTCGGGACTCGGGCAGGACCCTGGGTCCCGGGACCGAGTAGGAAACCCTCTTCTTCCCAGGCCCCAATACCACAAGTCACCCCACACAGACCTCCACGCCAGGAAAACCAAGTCGACCTCCATGCCAGGGAAACCACGTGCTGTTCGTCCCTCCCAACAGACAGGTTTGCAGCAGCTTATTGAGACCCAAAAGGTTAAGAAAGGACAGTGAGTGCTCATTTACAGACTGTCTCAGTGTGTTTCTGCTGCGTGCCGTGACGCGTCCCACACTGTCATTCTGGTGAAAATTCAAAAGTGAGGTCAACCCTCTCAGCCCTCAAAAAAACAGTCATAAAACCAGCAGAGCCTTGGTCTCCAGTGCTAGTGCTTTCACCAGCGTCTTGTTCCCGCCAGACACGTGGCTCACACCTGGGATTCCAGCACTTTGGCAGGCCAAGGCAGGAGGATTGCTTGAGCCCAGGGTTTTAAGACCAGCCTGGGCAACATAATACCCTGTTTCTAACCACCCCCGCCCCCCCCAAAAAAAGTTGGCCAGGCATGGTGGCTCATGCCTGTAATCTCAGCACTTTGGGAGGCCGAGGTAGGTGGATCATCTGAGGTCAGGAGTTCGAGACCAGCCTGGCCAACATGGAGAAACCTCGTCTCTACTAAAAGTACAAAACTTAGCCAGTGTGGTAGTGGGCACCTGTAATCCCAGCTACTCAGGTGGCTGAGGCAGGAGAATCGCCTGAACCTCACGGAGGTTGCAGTGAGCCAAGATCATGCCATTGCACTCCAGCCTGGGCAACAAGAGCAAAACTCCATCTTAAAAAAAAAAAAAAAAAAAAAAACACAAAAACACACACAAAAAAACTCTTGTTCTACAAAATCCTAAAGTGTCCTAAGAGGTGATGGGGCCAGTTGGCTCCACTCTCCCCTGTGCCACACGCAGATGTCATGTGGCCTTTGGAGGGTTCTAAAATTGGAAAATCCCAATAAAAATCCAGATTCCTAGTTTCTCTTCTTCTTCTTTTTTTTTTTTTTTTTTTTATACAGGTTCTTGCTCTGTCACCTAGGCTGGAGTGCAGGGGTTCGCTCATAGCTCATCACAGCCTCAACGTCCAGGGCTCAAGCGATCCTCCCAGCTCAGTCTCCCAAGTAGCTTGGACCACAGGCACACGCCACCATGTTTGGCTTTTTTTTTTTTTTTTTTTTGTAGAGACCAGATCTCACTATGTTGCCCAGGCTGGTCTCAAACTCCTGGCCTCAGGTGACCCTTCTGCCTTGGCTTCCCAAAGTGCTGGGATTACAGCCGTGAGCCAGGCGCCTGTTGGTTTCTTGTGGGAAACACTGGGCCTGCCATCCACATGGCAGAAATAGGCCCCACAGGCCTCCTCGCCCATCTGGCAGGTCTGACGCAGTGGCCTGTGCTGGCGTGTGAGTTCATAGCAAGCTGGGGCTTCAGTGGCTCCGTGGCAAGTCCGCTCGGGTGGAGTTTGCCTGGGTGCCTTTGTGTGCCTGCATTGCCTCCCAGACCCCTTCACCTGCCTTCTTTCCTTCCTTCCAGATGAATTTAAGTGCCCCATTAAGGAAGAGATTGCTCTGACCAGCGGTGAATGGGAGGTTTTGGCGAGGCACGGTTCCAAGGTACCAGGGTCTCCTTGCAGCCCTACCCTGCTTCACACACGGGTGTTCTACACACACACGCTGTCAGTCACACACACACATACGAACATACACACGTGCATGTACACACACACACACTGTCACACACATGCACACAGACCTGTGAGGACTCTGCTTTTAAGCAGTTTGCAGGCCTCAGCAGGGCATCTGCCGTACACACAAGCCAATCATTTTGTCACATTCCTGTCTCATCTTGAACGTTGTGCCATTCAGGTGTTTTATCTTTTTACCCTGAAATTAAGAAAAATGTTGGAAGCCTTTTAGAAATCATGAAAGAGGAAGCATGTCCTCTGCAAGCCGTCTGGGGCTATGTGTCCAGCTGCCTTGTTGTGAGACGATATGCTCCCTGATCTGGAGGCCTGTGCCCCACTGTCCCAGGAGACCACTTATCCTCAGTCTCTTCACGTCTTGGGGTCCCTGGTCACCCCAGGCTCCAGCTGCCTCCACTGGCCTCTCAGGCCCTGGGCACAAGGATGACGCCCTCTCATCCCTCGGGAATCTGTGCCCTCCTGGCTCCTTTCTGGGCATCAGCCAAAGCCTGCTCGCTCCCAGCAGCAGCAGTGGTTTGGAGACCATTAGTGTCAGAGCGCCGGGGAAGGAGCTGCTGCTGCCTTCGGGCTGGAGGGCCCTGGTGCTTACGCAGTGTAGGCTGCCCTCCCACTCCTCCAGGGGACCCCACTTCGGTGCCCACTGGGACTTCCCCCAGGAAGGTAGGGCCCTGCCACTTCTGAACCCAAGCACCTGGGTCGAAGGAATGGCTGACCAGGCCGGAGGCTGCTGGGTTCCCCTGAGCCTCTGTCTCGGGGACGGTGCCCTCCCTCGTCTTCCCACCTGGCTCTGGCAGTCCCTCCCAATTCAAGCCCGGAAAGAGCCATCTGGAGGTGTGGAGTGCAGGCTCCGAGTCCCGCCTGAGGACGTGCAGTTTCCCAGCTCCACCAAGGGCTGCTCTCGGCCCCCAGGGCCAGATAGGCGCATCTCTTGGGGACGGTTCATCTCCAGCCGTCAGCCAAAGCTACACTTGGGAGAGAACAGAATGCATCCCGAGTCCGAGGAGGAGCATGGGCCCACTCCCGTGGGGCGTGGAGGGGGCGTGGGCTTAGAGGCACCTGGGGCGTGTCACGAGGATCCCCTGTCCCCCTGCAGATCTGGGTCAACGAGGAGACCAAGCTGGTGTACTTCCAGGGCACCAAGGACACGCCACTGGAGCACCACCTCTACGTGGTCAGCTATGAGGCAGCTGGGGAGATCGTGCGCCTCACCACGCCCGGCTTCTCCCACAGCTGCTCCATGAGCCAGGTGGGCAGCGCCCAGCCTCACGGCGCCACCCCGTGCCCACCCAGCAGCTCCCGGCCAGGGCAGTCTCTGATGGCCAGGCAAAGTACTCAGGGTCATTCTCGGGGTCTCGCATGCTCATAGCTGCCTTGGGGCAGGCGGTGCCCACCCCTTCCCCCCCGGGAAGTGCCTTACCCAGGAGGCCGGGGTGGGCACCGCCTACCCCAAGGAGTGAATTGCCCACCACCCCCTGTAGGGTAGTAAATGGAGGAGCCCCTCAGTGCCTGTCTGAGGAGCCTGGGCCCTGCCACTCTGTGTGCAGTGGGATATGGCCCTTAGCCTCTCAGAACATTCTAGAATGTCAGGCGGTAGCCATGCAGAGGGCTACCCCTAGTCCAGGACATGAGTTGGCCGCAGTTTGCCAGCTGTGGAACCAGCAAGTGTGCAGACCTGGGCAACGGCAGAGCCTTCAGCAGATCCCAGGGCATTAGTGACTACCCATGGGCCCCTGGCCGGGGCACAGGCGCCTCCTGGCCTCAGCTTCCTGCTCTGCAGAAAGGGGCGATGGCAGTGGAGCCCACCTTGCAGCAGTGGGTGGAGCTTTGAGGTTTTATGACAGGCAGGGGCACAGGGATGGGGGCGGGTGGGAGGGAAGCTATCCCAAAGCTGCGGCGGGCTCCCCGTGGAGGGGTGCAGCAGTGTCCCGCGGAGCTCATCGCCCCGTTCCACCCCAGAACTTCGACATGTTCGTCAGCCACTACAGCAGCGTGAGCACACCGCCCTGCGTGCACGTCTACAAGCTGAGCGGCCCCGACGATGACCCCCTGCACAAGCAGCCCCGCTTCTGGGCCAGCATGATGGAGGCAGCCAGTGAGTAGCCCCGCCCCACGCCGCCCCGCCCAGCCCCACAGGAGCCTCAGCTCTCCAGGCTGTAAAACGGGACAAGGGCGCCATGCTGGGATGAGAGGCGGAGGCCTGGGGGTGGCCTGCTTGTCCTCCTCCAACACCCAGGCCCCTCCCAGGAGCCCAATAACTCATCACAGGACATGACCGACAGTCCCCACAGTCTTTGGGCCCTGCCACCTGAGACGGTCCTGGGTCTCAGCCGCATTCAAAAGCTGGACTGCATGGAACCCAGCAGGGATGTCACTCCGTGCCAACCCCCTGCCCAGCGGCAACCAGCGAGACACAGACCCTGTCACTGGGGAGCTCCCGGGGTAGTGGGCGGGTGACAAGTAAACATTTTCATCGGCCAGGCACAGGGGCTCATACCTGCAATCCCAGTGCTTCAGGAGGCCTAGGCAGGAGAACTGCTTGAGCCTAGGAGTTTGAGGCCATCCTGGGCAACGTAGCAAGACCCTCCTCTACAAACATGTTTAAAATTAGCCGGCTATAGTGTTGTGCACCTGTAGTCCTAGCTGCTCGGGAGACTGAGGTGAAAGGATGGTTTGAGCCAAGGAGGTGGAGGCCGCAGTGAGCTGTGATTGCACTACTGCGCTCCAGCCAGGGCAACAGAGCAAGACCCTGACTCTAAAAAAAAGGTAAAACTTAAAAACATTTTGAACAGTGGTGGTCCGTGCAGGGGTGGCCAGGACCCCAGAGTCCACCCACGCTGGCTTAAAGCCCACTGGTTCTCAAGCTTTCAGCTTCACGTTCTCCGGGACCCTGCAGCCCTGGCCACAGTGGCATGTAGAGGGTCCTTTATGGCGTCCCGTGCCCAGAGGCTGCCACCCACAGCAGCACTGTCATTCCAAAGTCTTTGTCAGGAAAAGGAGCAAGGGGTCAGTCGCAGGGGAGCCTCAGGAAATGAGGCAACCCAACATCTTGCCCCAGAGCCTGGAGTTTGGCCAGGACCCTACACTGGTGACCCCGGTTTCCAGCGCTGGCCCCGCCACACACATCAGCTTATCACCGTGAAGTGTTCCTTTATCAACGCAACTGTATACACAGAGTGCAGGATGAAAGCCAGCCGCCCGGCACTCTCCCAGGCCCCCAGGCGTCACTCAGTACAAAGACAACCGCCCTGGCTCTGCCGTGTTGGTGGGCTTCCGGAACATTCTAGCCACAACACATTTCTAGCATATGCGGGCTGTGCGTGGGCTGGAAAGCATCTGTGATGCCCTCACCCCCTGAGCAGAAACAGATCCCAGGCCTCCCTCCAGTGCTCATTCCCACCCCCCTCATCCGCACTACCACAGGCAGGACCGGGGCGCTGGCTTCAGATGAGGTGACGGGCCAGGGAGGGCAAGGGGCTCAGAAGGGCACGCGGCCCAGCAGTGTGGCAGAGACCGGAGCCCCAGCACCCTGGGGAACGAGGGCCCTGTTTCCCGAAACTCCTGATCTGTGCCACATTTGAAGACTGCCTGCATTAGGAGTCAGCCAACTGCCGCCAAATACAGCCACGCGTCATCTCTCTCGTGTGGTGTGTGGCCGAAGAGACACAGCACAGAGTGTGTGCCCTGCCACGCCAATCCCCTGAGCCCAGTAGATTTGCCGTCTGGCCCTCCACAGTAAACTTCTGCCACCCCCAGACCTGTAGTGCCCTTTACTCATCTTCCTATAAATTGTCTCACCAAATTTACCTACATACATTTCTTTAAAGAAAAAACTTTGGGCCAGATGCGGTGGCTCACACCTGTAATCCCAGCACTTTGGGAGGCCAAGGTGGGTGGATCACCTGAGATCAGGAATTCCACAACTGGCCGAGGTGACTCCTGCCTGTAATCCCAGCCCCTTGGGGAGACCAAGGCAGGTGGATCACCTGAGGTCAGGAGTTTGAGACCAGCCTGGCCAATAAGGTGAAACCGTCTCTATTAAAAATAAAGAAAATTAGTCCAATGTGGTGGTGAGCACCACCCACACTGGCGGCTTGAAACGCACTGTGGTTCTCAGCTACTCGGGAGGCTGAGGCAGGGGAATCACTTGAACCTGGGAGGTGCAGGTTGCAGTGAGCCAAGATCACACCACTGCACTCCAGCCTGAGTGACAGAGCGAGACTCCATCTCAAAAAAAAAAAAAACCGAAACAAAAAAAAAAATGCAGGCAGTTTGAGAGCAGCCTGGCCAACATGGTGAAACCTGTCTCTACTAAAAATACAAAAACATTAGCCAGGCTTGGTGGCGCATGTAATCCCAGCTACTGGGGAGGCTGAGGCAGGAGAATTGCTTGAATCTGGGAGGTGGAGGTTGCAGTGAGCCGATATCGCAGGACCCTATCTCAAAAAAAAAAAAAAAGAAAAACCCCCACCATCCTAATTGGACAACCACTGTTGCTTTGCAAAAATAGCAGTGACCCTACTCAGGAGGCCGAGGTGGGAGGCTCGCTTGAGGCCAGGAAGTTGAGACCAGCCTGGGCAACAGGGATATGAGACCCCATCTCTACAAAAACTGTACAAATTTTATTTTCATTAAAAAACAATTTCTTTTTCCAATCATCAACCCTCGGGAAGCCTAGGAGAAGAGGGGGTGCTTCGGCCCACCCTCCGAGGCTTGGGGTGGGCAGTGGAACAAGGGTGCCAGGCAGATGTGGCTTTCCCAGCCAGCCGGACACCCAGGAGGCCACAGCCACCCTGTCTCCCGCAGGCTGCCCCCCGGATTATGTGCCTCCAGAGATCTTTCACTTCCAGACGCGCTCGGATGTGCGGCTCTACGGCATGATCTACAAGCCCCACGCCTTGCAGCCGGGGAAGAAGCACCCCACCGTCCTCTTTGTGTATGGAGGCCCCCAGGTGGGTGCCCACCTGTCCCCAGGCCCCCACCCCACCATCCACCCGAGGACTCCCCATCCCCACTCAGGCGCCAGCTAGAGGAGACTCCCTGGCCACTCGCCCAGTGTCCCGGCCCACCCTGCCTGTCCTGACGACACAGCGTTCTCGGGGCCCCTCACTCCTGCCTCAGTGCCTGTGTGCACGCTCCCCATCCTTCCTGGACGCCTCCCCTTCCCTCTCCGCCTGCTGACTCTCCCCTCTTCCTCTGGGAAGTCCCCTAGTCTCCAGGTTGGGATACAGGTGGCCATGGGCCCTGGGCCCAATTCCCGGAGCAGGGGTCAGTAGTAGGCAGCAGATTGGCAGGTGGACCATCTTAGGCACAGATGTCACCCAGAGCAGTTCTGCCCGCCTCAGGGACACAGGGCAATGTCTGGGGACTTTGTGGTTCATCACGACTGGGAGTTCTGGCCCGGAGTGGCTGCTCAGCGCCCTGCAACGCCCAGACTGGCCCCAGCCCAGACAGTCAGCCACCCAATGTCGGTGGTGCCACAGTGGTTGTTCCAGGCAGGACTGGGGCAGTGGCCCGGCTGAGGAGCCTGCAGGGCCCTTCCCCTCTCCCTAGCAGCATCCCAAGCGCAGGCCCCAGAGCACAGAGGGCCTCTCCTACCTCCTCACTCCCAGGTGTCCATTCAGAGCCTTCAGGGCTGCCACGGCCTTGTGCCGAAGCACAGGCACCTTCATCAGGCTCTGAAGCCCCAGCCAGGCCCGGTCCCCAGCCTGCCAGCATCTCCCCTGCTCGCTGGCATCTCCCCTGCCTGGCGGCGTCTCCCCTGGCCGGCATCTCCCCAGCCTGCTGGCATCTCCCCGGCCTGGCGGCGTCTCCCCGGGCCGGCATCTCCCCTGCCTGGCAGCGTCTCCCCAGCCCGCCGGCGTCTCCCCTGCCCGCTGGCATCTCCCCCGGCCAGCATCTCTCCTGCCCGCCAGAATCTCCCCTGCCCACTGGCGTATTCCGAGGCTGGTGTCTTCCCTGGCCGGCATCTCCCCTGCCCACTGGCGTCTCCCCTGCCCGCCGGCGTCTTCCCTGGCCGGCATCTCCCCTGCCCGCTGGCATCTCCCCTGCCTGCCGGCGTCTCCCCTAGCCGGCATCTCCCCAGCCCGCCGGCATCTCCCCCGGCCAGCCTGTCCTGCCTGGCATCTCCTGCTGGACCTCTGCCCCTTGCTTCCCCACAGGTACAGCTGGTCAATAACTCCTTCAAAGGCGTCAAGTACCTGCGGCTCAACACGCTGGCCTCCCTGGGCTACGCCGTGGTCGTCATCGACGGCAGGGGCTCCTGTCAGCGGGGGCTTCGGTTTGAAGGGGCCCTGAAAAACCAAATGGTAACAACTCCTCCCTGTTGGGTCCTTCCGGTCTTGGCAAGGGAGCCCTGGGCAGTGTGGGTGCGGGCGTGGGGGCGGCTCTGGAATGCCACCCAAAGAAGGGCACTTCTGGCTGGGGTGACGCAGGCCCAAGGAGGTGGCCTTTTAGAATGAAAGGGGACGTATGCTTGCTGGTCAGCCCTGGGCTGTGCCCTGCAGGGACACAGGCATCCATCCAATCTGCCTGATGCCTGAGCACCCAGAGCCCAAGAGGCTGCAACCCAGATGCAGCCAGACACCGCGGGACCAGCCGGGTCCACAGGAAGTCCCAAGGGCGGGCTGGACAGGGCCGGTGGCGATGACACTGGCAATGACGGTCGTGATGGCGATCATCTCAGCCCCTTGGCGCTGCTGGGACAAAACCCCACACACAGCCTGGGGATTTCTAAAGAACGGAAATCTCTCACGGTTCTGGAGGCTGGGAGGTCCAAGGCCAAGGCAGGGCTGAGTTGGGGAGGGCTGCTCTCTGCCCCCCGCACCTAGGATGCCTGGTTGCCAGGCCCTCCAGAGGGGCCAAGTGCTGCCTGTTACATAGCACATGCCTGGGCACCCCCGTCTATTTCTTCCCCGTGCCCTCTGGAAAATGGGTCCTCTTCCTGTTATCATTCTATATTAGGGCCCAGAAAGGAGACATGGCTTCCAGAGCCACTCACCTGGGAGGTGGCAGAGCAGGGTGGCTGCAGGGTTGGCGGGGCCCGGAGGGACAGTGGGCTTCCAGCGAGAGACGCCCCAAAAGGGGCAGAGGTGTCACTGCAGGGGAAGGGCACTCCGAGAGGAGGCCGCTTAGAGGTGCCCGGCTTTGTCCCCCAGGGCCAGGTGGAGATCGAGGACCAGGTGGAGGGCCTGCAGTTTGTGGCCGAGAAGTATGGCTTCATCGACCTGAGCCGAGTTGCCATCCATGGCTGGTCCTACGGGGGCTTCCTCTCGCTCATGGGGCTAATCCACAAGCCCCAGGTGTTTAAGGTGGGTCCCGCCCCGGGCCAGCTTCAACCACACCCCTCCCCACCCCCTTCCCCGTCTACGCCGCGTTCGCCCAGCACCCGCGCCACCCGGAGCCCACCCCCCGGGGAGGCGCCTCGGCAGGGGCCTTGCCACGTGGCTGTTTCTCCCCGCAGCAGCCCCACGGGGCCGAGCCCCCCTCCTCATTGCCCGCCACCGCCGACCACAGGATGGCATCCGGCTGCACAAAACCCCGCCAGCAGCTCTCTGTGGGAGGCTGAGCCCGGGACCCCGGCCTCGGATGGGCAGAGGTGGGGCATGGTGTGCAGAGCGGCGGGGGGGCCCCAGGCCGGCGGCAGTCAGGGCACTGCGGGGCGGCGGCGATGAGGAGGAGGAGGAGGCAGACGGGCAGTGGGACCCGGCCCTCTGCGGCGGCGGGGAGGGGCCGCACCTGCCTGCCCGTGGCGCCCTGCCCACCCGCGAGCCACACATCATCCATGGGGGCCACGAGGTCTGAGGGCCCCTCCCTTGCCGGCCCCGTGTGCATGAGCGCTCCTCACAGGCTCCAGGGCGGCCCCGGGACAGCGGCTGATGCTGGCTCTAGGACCCGACGCCTCTCTCTCTCTCTCTCTGCCCCCATCCGTCTGCTGGGTCCCTCAGGTGGCCATCGCGGGCGCCCCAGTCACCGTCTGGATGGCCTACGACACAGGGTACACCGAGCGCTACATGGATGTCCCCGAGAACAACCAGCATGGCTATGAGGCGGGTTCCGTGGCCCTGCACGTGGAGAAGCTGCCCAATGAGTAAGGCCACCACCCCGCCCTATTCTGCACCTCGCACCTGCTGTCTCCATCGGGGTGCCCTCCCGCCCCGGCCGACCCCATCCAGGGAGCTTCAGGCCGTACTCCCACCTCCCCAGCTGTGCTTCTTTGTGGCGTCTGCCTGCATGTGCCTCCCAGTCCCCTCCTGCCCACCCTCCTGCCTCCCTGCCCTTCACAGGAAGGGGCACCTGGGGATGCTGGTCCAGGGAAGGAGGCTCCCAGCCCTGCCCTGGGAAGGATGAGGGAATTCGAGTCACTGCTTTTCACAGGCAGGCCTCCCTCACTCCCCAAAAGCACTCCCCTGCCCTGCACCCCACCATGGCCCATCACAGCCTCTGTCTTGTGCTCGGGATATAGATGTCCACAGGGCCAGGGATCAGCTCTGATGTCCCATTTTCTGCTTTTGACATGGGTCTTGTTCTCTGATGGAGAGAAAACAGTATTCCTGGCACGTCTCTGGAAAATGTTCCCTGGAGTCTCATGCAGTCACCTGGGGGCTTAAAAATCTGCCTGGGCACTTCGGGAGACCAAGGCAGGAGGGTTGCTTGAGGCAGGAGTTCAGACCAGCCTGGCCAACATGGTGAAACCCTTTCTCTACAAAAAAAATACAAAAAATTAGCTGGGCATGGTGATGCACACCTGTAACCCCAGCTACTTGGAAGGCTGAGGCAGAAAATCGCTTGAACCCAGTAGGTGGAGTTGTAGTGAGCTGACATCACGCCACTGCACTCCAGCCTAGGTGACAGAAAGAAACTGTCTCAATAGTAATAATAGGCCGGGCACAGTGGCTCACGTCTGTAATCCCAGCACTTGGGGAGGCCAAGGTGGGCGAATCAGTTGAAGTCAGGAGTTCAAGACCAGCCTAACCAACCAGGTGAAACCCCCATCTCTACTAAAATATAAAAATTAGCAGGGTGTGGTGACACACGCCTGTAATCCCAGCTACTCAGGAAGGCAAGGCAGGAGAATCGCTTGAACCTGGGAGGGTGAGGTCGCAGTGAGCCAAGATCGCACCACGTCAGGCCCTGTTCCCCGCATCAGCACTCAGCAGCCTCCAGTCTGTGCTCTGTGTCAGTGGGTTTGTGAGTTCAGTTACTTTGGATGACTGTAACCCAGAATTTCAGTGGCCGCGTGTGGACCCTGGCTCCTTCTGGTGAGGCTGCTTGTTGACCTCACCAGTGGCCCAGGCCACGCTCCAGACCACAGAGGGCAACTAGTGCGTTTTTTGGTTTTGTTTTTTGAGAGTCTTGCTCTGTCGTCACCCAGGCTGGAGAGCGGTGGCGTGATCTCGGCTCACTGCAACCTCTGCCTCCCAGGTTCAAGCAATTCTCTGCCTCAGCCTCCTGACTAGCTGGGATTAACAGGCGCCCGCTACCACGCCCACTAATTTTTGCATTTTTAGTAGAGATGGGATTTCACCATCTTGGCCAAGCTGTTCTTGATCTCCTGACCTCGTGATCCACCTGCCTCAGCCTCCCAAAGTGCTGGGATTACAGGCGTGAGTCACCAAGCCCAGCCTTTTTTTTTTTTTTTTTAAATCATAGTTCACTGCAGCCTCCCAGGCTCAGGTGATCCTCCTACCTCAGGCTCAGCTGGGACCACAGATATGCACCCACCACATCTGGCCAACGTTTTCATATTTTTGTAGAGATGAGGTTTTGCCATGTTGCCTAGGCCAATCTCAAATACCTGGACTCAAGCAGTCCACCCAGCTTGGCCTCCACAGTACTGAGATTACCAGCCTGAGCCACTGCGCCAGACCTGGGGTTTCTGTTTTTCAATTGAATTTAATTTAGAGATGGGGTCTTGCTCTGTCACCCAGGCTGGAGTGCAGTGGTATGATCATAGCTTACTGTAGCCTCCACCTCCCAGGCTCAAGTGATCCTCCCTCCTCAGCCTCCCCAGTAGCTGGGCTACAGGTGTACCACTAAACTCAGCTAATTTTTTTTTTTTTTTTGAGATGCAGTCTTGCTCTGTTGCCCAGGCTGGAGTGCAGTGGCGCGATCTCGGCTCACTGCAGCCTCCCCCTTCCAGGCTAAAGCAGTTTTCCCGCCTCAGTCTCCCAAGTAGCTGGAATTTCAGGCACCCGACCATGTTGGTCAGGCTGGTCTTGAATTCCTGACCTTGTGATCTGCTCCCCTCCTACCCCAAGGACAATCCTGGGCCTCACACCCTTTCCCTGTCTCTTTTGCAGGCCCAACCGCCTGCTCATTCTCCATGGCTTCCTGGACGAAAACGTGCACTTTTTCCACACAAACTTCCTCGTCTCCCAACTGATCCGGGCAGGGAAACCTTACCAGCTCCAGGTGTGTGGCTCCTTGGGGCTTCACCCATCCCCAGGAGCTGACAGAGCCTTGGGGATGGGGATGGGGATGGGGGCGGGGCCGGGGGCGGGGAGGGAGGGGAGCGCTTCCCACTGTCATCAGCAGCTCCCTGGGGCATCTGGGGCTCAGACCCCACCCCACTGCCCCATGTGCCCACCTTCCCGGCTCCCGGGATCATTCATCATCAGTCCTGTCTTGACAGCTTAGGGTTCCGCCTGCCTTTGGTGCTGAGAGCACGAGGCAGTGGGCTGCCACACCTGCCCCAGCTCTGGGTTTAGTGGAGGGAGGAACCCTTACCGAAACTGTCCCGCAGAGGGGTTTTATTTGAAACTGAGAAATTGCGTAGAAGAAACCGCTGAGTACTGAAGACCCTAGGAGGCTCCTTACCAGGGGGCTGGGGCCCAAGAATTCCCCCAGGAGAGAGCCGTGAAGGGTGGCAGAGTGAGTGGCGCCAGCCAGGCTTGGGGGACCCAGCGGGAGGGGAGTGGTGGCATGGGTGGAACCTTGGCAGCCATGTGGGACTCAGCCAAGGTGGGCGGGGCTTCTGCGCTAAGGGGTGGGCATGGGTGATGGGCGGGGCCTCAATGGGGAAGAGGGTGGGTCTTCTGCTGCAGAGGGATGGGGCCTGAGTAGTATGGTGGGTGGGGCTTCTGCATAAATGGATTGGGCTCCATGGGAGAACAGGGCCTCGGTGGTGAGGAGAGTGCGGCATCTGCTAAAGGGGAGCGGGGCCTCATAAGGAGGGTGGGGCTTCTGCTATAGAGGGGCAGGGCCTCAGTGGGGGCAGGGCTTCGGCTGGATTTCCACCTGAGGGTAATGGGAGGTATACCAGGCTTGCCTTTTGACCCACATTTCTCTGGCTGCCCTGTGGACAGCCTATGGGGGACAGTGGGGCGTGGTCCATAGTTCCGGCGAGACATTCGCGAGGTATTTTGGGGGCAAAAGGAGCAGGTTTGGTTACCTGTGGACTGCAGTCTCTGCGTCCTGGGCCCCTCGGCATGCTCTGTCCTGTGGAGAGCATCCTGTTGCCATTCAACAGAGCAGGGAAACGGCGCGGCAGAGCAGGAGGGAGGCAGAGCAGCCTTGTGGAGTGATGAGCTGATCTCTTGGCAGTGTCCCCACCGCCACCCCACATCCCAAGCAGCCCTAGGGTGATGTCAAGTGGGCTGGAATGGAACTTTAGATGTCTCTTCCCAGCGTGAGACCCAAGCCCACTGTCCTCCTAGGGACTCGGTAGCTGGGACAGCATTCACCTCGTTTCTCCGTCTTTGAAATGGACATGATAACTCTGCCTCCCCTGAGACTGCTGGGGCCGTACGAGTTCTGTCAGAAAAGCATTCACACCGGGCGCAGTGGCTCACACCTGTAATCCCAGCACTTTGGGCGGCTGAGGCCGGTATATCACTTGAGACCGGCCCTGGTCAACACGGCAAAACCCCGTCTCTACTGAAAATACAAATATTAGCCGGGGGTGGTGGCGCGCACCTGTAGTCCCAGCTACTCAGGAGACTGAAGCAGGAGAATCACTTGAATCTGGGAGGTGGAGGTTGCAGTGAACTAAGGTCGCTCCACTGCACTCCAGCCTGGGCAACAGAGTGAGATTCCATCTCAGAAAAGAAAAGCATTCAGCACACGGGGTGGGCCCAGGGTCCTGTCTTACTCCCTCCCCACGGGGAGGTGCAGGCTGAAATGAGACAGGCTGTCGGGCTGGGAACATGGCACTGTGTGGGATGGATGGAGTGCACCTCACCTTCTATTTCAAAGACCCCAAAACTTCTGGGCCGGGCAGCTGGTGGCCCCAGGCCCTGTTTGTGTACAAATCACATTTGTCACATGCGGGGCCTTGGGCTTGGTCTGGAAGCTCAGTGGGGAACCAGACTCTCCCTCTCCTCTCTTAGCTTAAGAGGAAGAAGTAACCAGGCAGCTGGGACCCAGGGTGGCATGAAGGCAAGGGTACAGCATGTGCAGATGGCTGGTGGCAAGGGCATTAGGGTCTGTCCCCGGTGGTGCCAGTGCCAGGCTGGGGAAGGAGTGGGGCCTTCAAGTGCCTGGGGCAGCAGGATCTGGAAGCTGGTCTTGATGTCAAACTGGCAAGTCCTTGCAGAGGTCTAGGCTGGGGATGGTGTCCTCAAACTTGTGATTCGTCCAGGGATGGATTAAAGATGGTAAGGGTAGAGGAGGGGAGACCAGTGGTTGGCTTGGTGCATTCCCAGGGTGATGGACAAGGGTGGTGTTGAGGAGCCTGCAGAGGAGGGGATGGTTCAGAAACCCATCTCACTGGCAGGAGGTGGCAGAGAATGGGCCACTTGACCCTGCTGCTGGCCAGTCCCAGAGTTCTTTGTGGAGAACCTGGGGCAATTTTCATGCCTTAGTCAGTCCCATCAGCCCCTAGGGGGCAGTGGGGAGCTATAGGGGTTGCCCATCAGTGCCTCGAGAGCCCTCCCCCATGGCCAGAGGCAGGACCTGCACCCCCGTGTGGATCCACTCCAGGGCCTGCTGTTGGCTGGGCCAGGTCTCAGGAGCCTGGGGAGTTCCGTGTCGCTGCCTGCCTCTTGGCTTGATCACCCTTGGGTGCTAAGAGGACCCAGAAGACACTTCACTATCCTCAGAGGCAGCTGTCCTAAGCCCCAGAGCTTGTCACATGCCTTTTGGTAAAGTGGAAATGACTCAAGACCAGGGTACCAGATGTCCCTGAGGCTTGAAGCGTCAGCCACCTCCACAGAGATGAGTTGGTCGCATGTCAGCAGGTTTGGGAGAAAGAGGCAACATGGCTTCTCCCTAAATCTTTCATCTGTGCAGGTGCACACTGCAAGGTGTTTTGTAAACTGTGTCTTACCAAACCTTCCCAAAGAGTCTGTGAGGTCCAGATTTACCCCATATTTGAGAGGCGCCCAGAGTTACACTGCAAGTCAGCAGCCGGGGTGGGATTCAAACCCAGGTCCGTGGGCTTCAGAGCACCTGTGCCTTCCAGATGCCCTGAGCCAGAATGAGGGAGGAGCCTGGACAGTGGTGGTCTGGCCACGCCCCCCAGCCCTGCCTCCCATCTCCCTACAGATCTACCCCAATGAGAGACACAGTATTCGCTGCCCTGAGTCGGGCGAGCACTATGAAGTCACGCTGCTGCACTTTCTACAGGAATACCTCTGAGCCCGCCTGCCGGGAGCCACATCACAGCACAAGTGGCCGCAGCCTCCGCCGGGGAGCAGGCGGGAGGGACTGAGTGGCCCGCGGGCCCCAACCAGGCGCCTCGTCCTGCCCCGCGCTGGCCAGCCCCGAGGAGCTGCTGCCTTCACCGCCCCAACGCCTTTTATCCTTTTTTAAATGCTCCTGGGTTTTGTGCCGCTGCTTCTTGGTTGCCGAGACAGAGAGATGGTGGCCTCGGGCCAGCCCCTCCTCTCCGTGCCTTCTGGGAGGAGGGGATCACACGCTGATGGGCACTAGAGAGGCCAGAAGAGACACAGGAGCGGGGTGCCCTCCGCCCGGGGCTCCCTGAGGCCTCTCAGTCCCCTGGCCCAGCCAGCCACTGTCCCCAGCACCCAAGCATGCAATTGCCTGTCCCCCCTGCCAGCCTCCCCTTTTCATGTTTGTATTTTGTTTGGGGGGATATTTTTCATAATTAATTAAAAGACAGGCCGGGCGCAGTGGCTCATGCCTGTAATCCCAACACTTTGGGAGGCTGAGACAGGCGGATCACCTGAGGTGGGGAGTTCGAGACCAGCCTGACCAACATGGAGAAACCCCATCTCTACTAAAAATACAAAAAATTAGCCGGGCATGGTGGCACACACCTATAATCCCAGCTACTCGGGAGGCTGAGGCAGGAGAATTGCTTGAACCCGGGAGGTCGAGGTTGCAGTGAGCTGAGATTGTGCCACTGCACTCCAGCCTGGGCAACGAGAGCGAAACACAGCCTCAAAAAAAAAAAAAAAAAAAAAAGAAAGCAAGGGGTGCCTAAATCTAGACTCGGGGTCCACACCAGGCAGCAGGGTTGCAGCCTGGCACCTGGTGAGCTCCATTTCTTCCCAAGCCCGAGCAGAGGGTCGTGCGGACTCCACAGGAGCGGCCAGGGCCCGAGGGGGGCACTGCCTGTGGACTGCCCTCCTGTCCCCAAGCTTTCAGGCAGGCACTGAAATGCACCAAGCTTCCGCACTCTGCTGGTCAGTGGCGGCTGTCCTCTCCCCAGCCCAGCCGCCTGGCCACAGGTGTCTGCCTGGCCCGTACACACCGGGGGTTCCGGGGTTGGGAGCTGAACCATCCCCACCTCAGGGTTATATTTCCCCCTCCCCTTCCCTCCCTGCCAAGAGCTCTGCCAGGGGCGGGCAAAAAAAGAGTAAAAAGAAAAGAAAAAAAAAAAGAAACCACCTCTACATATTATGGAAAGAAAATATTTTTGTCAATTCTTATTCTTTTATAATTATGCGTGGACGAAGTAGACACATTAAACGATTCCAGATGGAAACGTGTCACCTGCCTGAGGTTCCTTCCAAGTCCTGGGGCTCCTGAGTGGGAGGGGGCTTCTGGGGGGCAACAGACGACATGGCAGAAGGGCACTGCCATCTCTGTGGACTGCTGGGGTGTTGGGGCTGCCTGGGCACCAGTGCAGGAGAGTCATCATGCCCTGATCAGACTGACCGAAAGAGGACAACAGCCCCAGCTGCCTAATGAGGGCAGTCCTGTCCTCGCTGGTCCAGGAAGGCCAGGGACTCGGCACTGGCTGTCTTGTGTGGCCTGGTCTGGGCCCCCCCGGGCTCCCCAGAGCCACAGCACAACCCAAATGGCAGCATCTCTTCCATGCTGGAACCTCACCTGGCCCACGCCTCCTTTTGTACCTGAGACTCTGCACCCTGAGGACCATGACAGGTTGAGACCCTCCTCACATCTGTCCCAACAGCCAAGACACCCAGGGAGACCCTGTTGGCCACACTCAGAGCATTTGGGCTCTGTCATTCCTTTCCCCTTTCCAACGGAGTCTCGCTCTGTCGCCCAGGCTGGAGTACAGTGGCACCATCTGAGCTCACTGCAACTTCTGCCTCCTGGGTTCAAGCGATTCTCCTGCCTCAGCCTCTCGAGTGGCTGGGATTACAGGCGAGTACCACCACGCCCGGCTAGTTTTTCGTATTTTTAGTAGAGACGGGGTTTCACCATGTTGGCCAGGCTGGTGTTGAACTCCTGACTTCAGGTGATCCGCCTGCCTTGGCCTCCCAAAGTGCTGGGATGACAGGCATGAGCCACCGCGCCCGGCATGGGCTTTATTTCTAACAACAGGGATGGACTGTCCTGCTTGATCCACTTTCCCCATCCTTTGGAATTTTCCACTTTAAAAAAAAAAAATGGGCTTTAAAAAAGTAAGAGGCAGGGCACGGTGGCTCACACCTGTAATCTCAGCACCTTTAGATGCCAAGGTGGGTGGTTTGCTTTGGTCCAGGAGCTGGAGACCAGCCTGGGCGACACGGCCAAACCCAGCCTCTACAAAAACAAAAGCTTAGCAGGGTGTAGCGTGCGCCTGTAGTCCTGGCCACTCAGGAGGTTGAGGCTGCAGGATCACTTGAGCCTGGGGAGGTCGAGGCAGCAGTAAGCTGTGATCACACCACTGCACTGCAGCCTCAGCGGCAGAGTAAGACCCTAGTCTTAAGGAAAAAAAAAAGGAAGTATTTTAAAAAAAAATCTCAGGGCCAGGTGTGGTGGCTCACGCCTGTAATCCAAGCACTTTGGAGGCCAAGGCTGGTGGATCACCTGAGGTCGGGAGTTCAAGACCAGCCTGACCAACATGGTGAAACCCCGTCTTTAAAAAAAAAAAAAAAAAAAAAATCTCAGTACAGATGGATACTTAGGGGACTCAGGCACAGTCGCATCCACCTGTAATCCCAGCAAATCAGCAGACCAAGGCATTCGAGACTGGAGTCAAAAAAAAAAAAAAAAAAAACACTGGGTGTGGTGGCTCACGCCTGTAATCCCAGGCCTTTGGGAGGCCAACGCCAACGGATCACTTGAGCCCAGAAGTTAGAGACCAACCTGGGCAATGTGGTGAAACCCCATCTCTACTAAAAACTGAAAAATTAGCCAGGCTCGGTGGTACATGCCTGTAGTCCCAGCTGCAGGCAGCAGGCTGCGGAGGGGAGGATCGCTTCAGCCCCAGAGGAGGAGGAGGTTGCAGTGAGCTGAGGAGGTTTCTCCAGCCTGGGCAACAGAGTGAGACACTGTCTCGAACACGCACAAAAAAAGAAGAAAAGGTGGCCAAGTACCAGTGGCTCACACCTATAATGCCAGCACTTTGGGAGGCCAAGGTGGGCAAATCATTTCAGCTCAGGAGTTCAAGACTAGCCACAGCAACATGGCATAAACCCCATTACTACCAAAAAAGAAAAAATTAGCTGGGTGTAGTGTATGCCTGTAGTCGCAGCTACTTGGGAGGCTGAGGATCACTTGAGCCCAGGAGGTCAAGGCTGTAGGGAGCTGAGGCTACACCACTGCCCTCCAGCCTGGGCGACACAGCAAGACCCTGTCTCAAAACAAAACAAATCTGATATTCTTGTGATCAGATCTTTTCCTTTAGGACTGACAGATTTCATACCATGATTAGTGGAAGCTGTGGAATAATTTGCTTTTTTTTCCCTTTAGAAACAGGGTCTCCTCTGTCATCTACGCTGGAGTGCAGTGGTATGATCTCGGCTCACTGCGGCCTCTGCTTCCAGGACTCTAATGATCCTCTGGCCTCAGCCTCCCAAGTAGCTGGGACTACAGGCACAAGCCATCAGGCCCAGCTAATGTTTCTGTATTTTTTGTAGAGACGGTGTCCATGTTACCCAGGCGGTTTTTAAACTCCTGAGCTCAAAGTGATCTGCCGACCACGGCCTCCCAAAGTGCTGGGGCCAGCCATGTTTTAATTTTAATCGCTGCAGTATGATGATTTGTGGAGGATGGGAGAAACTTGAGGCTGAAAGCTTTCCGAAAAGAAACACACACAGACACACACAGAGACATACATACACAAACATACAGACACAGACACACAGAGACACAGACACACAGAGACACAGACACACACAGCGACATACACACACATACACAGAGACACACATAGAGACACAGACCCACATACAGACATACAGACACACACACACAGATAACACACAATACACACAACCTGCCTGGGTTCAGTAGGAGACTCCCAGCTCCCAGCAGCTCACAACTGAAACTCCCTGTTAACAGCAGAGCTTGGCCACACGTCCTTCCTGGTGACAGGCTGGAAGTTGAACGCCGTGGAGGTAAGGGGGACTCCATCAGTGGAACCACGCTGCGTCAATCACCCAAGGACCCGGGCTGCACTGTGCTCATCCAGTTTATGGAGACAGTGTCTAATGGGTCCAGAACAGACAGCATGGAGGAAGATACTTATTTATGGATGGAGTCTCACTCTGTTGCTAGGCTGGAGCACAGTGGCGCAATCTTGGCTCACTGCAATCTCCGCCTCCTGGGTTCCAGTGATTCTCCTGCCTCAGCATCCCAAGTAGCTGGGATTACAGGTGGGCGCCACCACGGCCAGCTAACTTTTTATATTTTTAGTAGAGACGCGGTTTCACCGCGTTGGCCAGGATGGTCTTGATCTCTTGACCTCGTGACCCATCTGCCTCAGCCTCCCAAAGTGCTGGAATTACAGGCGTGAGCCACCACGCCAAGCCTATTTATTTATTTATTAAGACATTGTCTTGCTTTGTCGCCCAGGCTGGAGTACAGTGGCAAGATCTCGGCTCACTGCAACCTCCGCCTCCCAGATTCAAGAGATTCTCCTGCCTCAGCCTCCCAAGTAGCTGGGATTATAGGCAGCCACCACCATGCACAGCTATCTTTTTAAGAACATATGTATATGTATGTATATATATCTCACCTATGTTGCCCAGGCTGGTCTAGAACTCCTGAGGTCTTTAAAAAAAAAAAAAAGTCTATGGCCGTACCACCCTGAACATGCTTGATCTCATCTGATCTAGAAGCTAAGCAGGGGTGGGCCTGGTTAGCACCTGGTAATACCGGGTACTGTAGGCAAACAGTCCACACACCCTGGCCTCCTGAAGTGCTGGAATTCCAGGCATGAACTACCACACCTGGCCAAGAAGTTTCATAACGCAAGTGGGCATCCCAGTTTAGAGCAGGCTGCCACGGCAGAAAGGCAACCGGCCTGGACTTCCGTCATCAGCGGAGGAGTCGGCCTCCTCCGGGGTCCTTCTCCCCTCCCTGGGCTGACCACGCTCCGTAGCTATGGGGTAGAGTGATTCACTTCCTCAAAGTGTGCATTCGAACTCATCTTAGGAGTCACCTATGACGTTTTCTCTCTGGATTCTGTGTTTTGCCAGCTGGGAAGGACTGAAAACACCAACTCAATTTTCGACCCTCCAGAACTGCCCACTGGCGTTTTCTTGAAATCTTAGCCATTTGTAATCAAAGAATGGCTTTCTTCTCTAGTTGAAAATCTGGGGGCTGGGTGCGGTGGCACACACCTGTAATCCCAGCACTTTGGGAGGCCGAGGTGGGTGGATCACCTGAGGTCAGGAGTTCAAGACTAGCCTGGCCATCATGGTGAAACGAAATTCCATTTGACCCAGCAATCCCATTACTGGGTATATATCCAAAGGATTATAAATCGTTCTACTATAAGGACACATGCACACGAATGTTCATTGCAGCACTGTTTACAATAGCAAAG
>CAUYLG010017309.1:0-28862 GCA_963573385.1 Cacajao melanocephalus
TAAATGCATAGCTTGTGGCCTAGCAGGCACAAAACGCCCAGCAAATGGCAGCTCTTGAAGGGCACTGGCACAAAAAGAAACTACTTGGTTGAAAACCACAGAACATGGAATTTTTTTATTCTTTTTTTATGGAACACTTCGCGAATTTGCGTGTCATCCTTGCACAGGGGCCATGCTAATCTTCTCTGTATCATTCCAATTTTAGTATATGTGCTGCCGAAGCAAGCACTGAATTTTTTTTTTAAGAAAACGTCTCAAAAAAAGAAATAAGAATAAAAAACAAAAACAAAAAAATAAATAAGATAAAAAAAAAAAGAAAACAAAAAGTCTCACTCTACCACCCAGGCTGGAGTGCAGTGGCTCAACCTCGGCTCACTGCAGCCTCCACTTAGTAGATTCAGGTGATTCTCCTGCCCCAGCCTTCCCAGTAGCCAGGACTTCAGGTGCCCACCACCACACCCAGCTAATTTTTGTATTTTTAGTAGAGATGAGGTTTCACCATGTTGGCTAGGCTGGTCTCGAACTCCTGACCTCAGGTGATCCACCCACCTCAGCCTCCCAAAGTGCTGGGATTGTAGGTGTGAACCACCGCATCCAGCTGGAACATTGACATTTTTTTAAGTATCAAATACAGAAAGGAAAAAGGCAGAGGCCACTGTATGTCGGCCACTATGCTGGGTACTTGATATACATATCACGAAAACAATGACAACTTCAATCTCTCCCAGAGAGGGCGGACCCTGCGGTGTTCAGGAGAGGCCTCTGCTTGCTGAGTACTGAATGGGCTGGGCCTGCGCACTCTGGGTAAGAACTGGGAGCCCATTTACCCTGCCTTCCGGCTTGAAGTTCCCAGGTCCATCCTGGCGGAAGAGAGAGGAGCCAAAGGACAAGATGAGGGAGAAGGCTGGGGACCCTGTGCGTAAACCAGCACGGTGGGAGGCTGAGGAACCACGCTTAGTCCTTAGGAGTTGGGTGTGGCTTCTCCCAGCAGCACCGCCATCTTGAGTGAAATCTCCCACTGTACTCACATTAGCATCCCGTAGGTGGAGCATTTGTGGGAGAATCCAGGAAGGGGCTTCATTCCTGTCTGGGTGACACTAAAATCCAGGAGCTGGGAGGCAGAGAGCTGAGAATGCAAGTCTTCCGGGAATGCCTGGAAACCTTGGGGAAGCCTTTGGACTTCAAGGCAAACTTATCTGGGTCTCAAAGGGCAAGGAGAGCCTCAGCTGCCCTGGGGTTCCCTGTGCTCTGACCCAGCAGTGCTGAGCAATCCTAAGCCAGCCTCTCTCTTTTATATAGCAATAGGCACTTCAGGCCCCCTTCAATACCTTCTATAAAATAAAATCTGGATTTGCCTTCTGTCAGCAGTTATGAAAATAGAGGAACGGAAGCCGAGGTGGAGGCACATGCTCAGAAGCAGGTGACGGTGGTCAGGCACAGAGGCTCACGCCTGTAATCCCAGCACTTTGGGAGGCCAAGGCGGGTGGATCACCTAAGGTCAGCAGTTCAGGACCAGCCTGGCCAATATGATGAAACCTTATCTCTACCAAAAATATAAAAAATTAGCCAGGTGTAGTGGCACGCACCTGTAATCCTAGCTACTCAGGAGGTTGAGGCAGGAGAATTGGTTGAACCAGGAGGCGGAGCTTGCAGTGAGCCAAGATTGCACCACTGCACTCCAGCCTGGGCAACAGAGTGAGACTGTCTCAACAAAAAAAGCAGCAGCAGCAGCAGGTGGTGGTGACAGGGCTCCTAGCTCAGGCCCCATGGGTCCCTGTGGTGACCCAAGACACTTCCTCTCCTTACCCCTGCCTGAGAGTGCAGGGGCTTCCAGGGAATCTCCCGGGAGGAAATATCCTTAGGAGGTGGAAGGCAGCACCAGGGGCAGGCAGAGATTGCCTATTTGCCGGGAGCCAGACACACAAAGGACTGGAGGCGAGGGTAGGCAAAAGCTGAGTCTGGCTGGAGCCTGAGCCAGTGAGGAGGGAGGAGGAGGGGCTGGAAGTTGAGGAGGCCACTTTCTAACCTGTGGCTGGTGGGGGCCCTGGAAGGTTTTAAGCAGGGATTGAGGTGGATTTAGAAAGGCCCCGGGAAGGGACCCAGGGCATGTGCATTCCCCAGGGCTGAAGTTTAAGATGTCATAAAACCATTGAGAATGATGAGCGCAGATCCCAGAGCTCTCACAGCAGAATCCAAATGGAAAGAGAGTGCCCAGGCACAACCCCAGGACCTCAGGCAGCACCCAGGAGACAGTCACCTCTGGCCCAGAACAGAGGCGTCCAGACCAGCCCCCTCCCCATGCTACCACCCCTCTGCAGCCCTCACCAATCATGGCGAAGAGGTCTGAATGGTAGACGGAGCCCTGGCGGTGCCTGCTCTTCTCCAGCTGGGGCCTGTACAGAACCCGTGAAAGGACCAGCCCGAAGTAGGCGCCAAACGTGTGGATAGTCATGGAGCCTCCCGAGTCTCTCACCTGGGGAGGAGCAGGAAGGTGGAGAGGCAGCCCCCTGCCCCGTCCCCGCCCCTGCCGCCCCCATGCTCCTGGCTCAGAGGCTGACTTTGACCACCCCCACCCTCCACCCCACCCCTCCCCTCCCCAGACTCTTACCCCCAGGAGATTAAGGAGCACAAACTCGTTGATACCAAACAGCACCACCTCCAGCAGGGCCATGAGCAGCAGCTGTGCAGGCCCGGTCTTGCCCAGGACGGTACCAAAGGAGATGAGCACGGCCCCCGCACAAAAGTCAGCGTTGATCATGCTGGGGTTAGAGGCAGAAGGGGGATCGAGGGGGGTCAGGGGGGCTGGCCTCTGGGCTTCCGCCAGGCATGAAGCCAGGGCAGCATGACATGGTGGCTGGGGTGGGGGCGAAGTTCTGGAGAGAAGACAAGGAGCTCCAGCTCTCCACTGGAGCTGGAAGGGATCACCTGGCCCTATTTGTAGATAAGAAAATGGAGTCTCAAGGAGGTTCAGTGACTCAGCTGACAAAGGCCACAGCAGGTGGAAGAACCGGAGCTGTCTACCCTCCTCGAAGCTCTTGGGGAACAGGGGCCCTTAAGAATGAGGAGGTGGGGCTGAGTGTGAGAGTCAAGGACAGGAGAGGAAATCAGGCAATAAGGACAGGCAGGACACCTAAAGAAACCAAGTGACAGCCAAAATCGTGGGTCAGGAAGCAGGCTTGAAGGACAGGGCTTGAGCTGGGGCCCTTGGGCAAGAGCCTCCTGAGTGGGCCTGGGGGAGCTGGGTAGGTGGCTGCTGCCCACCTCTCCATGCCAACATGGATGTGGCCGCTGTCGAAGGAGTGGAGGAAGCCCTGGACCAGTGTGGACCACTGCAGGGCAAAGGCGGCCAGGAGGAAGGTGAAGCCCACGCTGCTGAAGCCATAACGCTGCAGGAAGACCATAAGGAAACCGAAGCCCACGAAGACCATGGCATGCACGTCCTGGAAGCCTGTGGTAGGCAGAGACAGGTGGGGCACTCAGGAGCTGCTCTAGCCATAGCCCATAAACCAGTCAGCCACCCTGCCAGTGCCCCCGGCTCTCACCAGCCAGGGCTGCCTTGAGCCGAGCCTATAAAACTCCCCAGGCATGTCAGGGCCTCCCAGCCCGGAGCCACCTGGGCAGAGCTGGCCAGATTGGAGCAGTAGGACCCAGACAACCCTGCAGTCCTCATGCCAGAGCCAGGGAGTAAAGCCTTCTGCTCTGTTCATTTGCCCCGTCCTGGGTCTCTTACAGCAGACTGGCTGGAAGTCCAGCCTGTGCTCTTTCCTGCTGCAGTCCCTGACTTTCTCCATGCTCAAAATTCTCCTAGCTACAGGCTTCTTTTCAACATTTCCTCTCTGCTAGAAAGCCCTTCTTGACATCCACCCTTCATCCCTCATACTTCAGAGACTATACCTCTTCCTTTTGAGGATTTTTTTTTTCTTTATTCTTTTTTAAAAATAAAGACAGGGTTTCACCATGTTGGTCAGGCTGGTCTTGAACTCCCAACCTCAGGTGATCCACCCACCTTGGCCTCCAAAGTGCTTGGATTACAGGCATGAGCCACCACGCCCAGCCTTGAGGATTTTAAAGTTATTATTGTTATTAGATGTCTCGCTCTGTCACCCAGGATAGAGTGAAGTGGCATGATCATATATCACTGCAGCCTCAAACTACTGTACTCAACCAATCCTCCCACTTTGGCCTCCTAAGTCGCTGGGACTACAGGTAAGGCCCATTGTGCCCAGCTATTTAAAAAAAATTTAGGAGGCTGGGCGTAGTGGCTCACGCCTGTAATCGTGACACTTTGGGAGGCTAAGGCGAATGGACTGCTTGAGGCCAGGAGTTCAAGACCAGCCTGGTCAACATGGCGAAACCTAGTCTCTACAAAAAATACAAAAATTAGCTAGGCACGTTGATGCACGCCTGTGATCCCAGCTGCTTGGGAGGTTGAGGCACAAAAATTGCTTGAACCCAGGAGGCGGAGGCTGCAGTGAGCCAAGATTGTACCTCTGCACTCCAGCCTTGGGTGACAGAGCGAGACTCTGTCTCAAAAAAAAAAATTTAGGAAATAGCTTTAAACTGTCAACAGAGATGATGCTGGAGAAAAGGAATCAAAGGAAGAAGGGACAAGGGTGTCTTGTCGCACAACTTCAGTGCAAATGATGCCCCCTGGAGTTGTGCAACACAGTGACCCTGGGAAGGAGGGTTTTACTTTTTAGTTTCTTTCTATAGTTTGAATATTTTAACTTTTTTTTTTAACGCCGATTAAATATCTCCGGAAGTCATACTTTCTAGATTAATTACTTGAAATTTTAAAAGAGTCAATGAAGTTTATGGGCAGGAAGATTTGGGGCCTTTTCTGTTTGGTTTCTGTGCTGTACCACTCTGCATGAAAAGCTAAAGCGATACAAATAATAGATAGGCTGGGCGCAGTGGCTCACACCTGTAATCCCAGTGCTTTGGAGGCTGAGAGGTGAAGACTGTTTGAGGTCAGGAGATTAAGACCTGCCTGGGCAATAGAGTGGGACCCTCCCCAATCTGTATAAAATAATAATAATAATTAGCTTGGCATGGTGGCAGGCGCCTGTAGCTACTCAGGAGGCTGAAGCAGAAGGATCACTTGGGCTTGGGAGTTTGAGGCTGCAGTGAGCTATGATCACATCACTGCACTTCAGTCTGGGTGACAGAGTGAGATGATAATATATGGCCTAAATATATAACAACATATGGCCGGGCGTGGTGGCTCACACCTGTAATCCAAGCACTTTGGAGGCCCAGGAAGGCGGATCACCTGAGGTCGGGAGTTCAAGACCAGACTGACCAACATGGTGAAACCCCGTCTTTAAAAAATAAAAATAAAAATAAAAAAAAAAAATAATAACATACAAGGCCAGGCGTGGTGGCTCACGCCTGTAATCCAAGCACTTTGGAGGCCAAGGTGGGAGGATCACCTGAGGTCAGGAGTTCCAGACCAGCCTGACCAACTTGGTGAAACCCCGTCTTTAAAATAAATAAATAAATAAATAAATAATAGTAACACACAATAATATTGAAAATGAGCTAAATGCAAACAATTTGCTTTGGTGATTAGCTTGTTCTGTAACTGCCCCCCTCCCATCTATTTGTAAACTTGTAAATAAGGTTTGAATCAACCTAGTCTGACACTCAGCCCTACCATCTGGTCCTGTTTTCTTTGTCTTGCGCTATGTGCTATGTACATAGTAATACCATGCTATGTTTTTTACCTTAATCAAGAAACACCAGAAAAAGCGTGTCATGAGCACTGTCATTGCATTTGTTGTTAATAGGCTACTGAGAAATGAGCTATTATCAGCCTAAATCCCAATTTTATAGCTTCATATGAACATTTTCTTTCTTTTTTTTAGACAGAGTGTCGCTCTGTCACCCAGGCTAGAGTGCAGTGGTGCAACTGCAACCTCCGCCTCCCAGGTTCAAGCGATTCTTATGCCTCAGCCTTCCCAGTATCTGGGATTACAGGCAGGTATCACCCCACTCAGATAATTTTTGTATTTTTAGTAGAGACGAGATTTTACCATGTTGGCCAGGCTGGTCTTGAACTCCTAACCTCAAGTGATCTGCCCACCTCAGCCTCCCAAAGTGTTGGGATTACAGGCATAAGCCACCACACCCAGTCATGAAAAATTTATCTTAGAACTTAGTGCTAGGATATGTTACTTCCCCCAGGAACCAGTCTGCTTTCCCACCTTCAGGCAGCTGAGGTGCTGAGCACCATGGACCAGCTCTGGGAAGGCAGCTGTCATCAAGGTAGCCACAGTCCGTGCTCTCACAGAGTAAGGAAGACAGACAGGGAAGAGGGAAAGACCTGCACGTGTCAGGCTCCCTGGGCTGCCTGGAGCTCAGAGTTCCGCTGGAATCACAACTGTACAACTGTAGGCCCCGTATGTGGTTCATTGTGTATGTTCTGCTTCTCTGCTTCGCTTTTCTTATACACGTTTTGGTTGTAAATGACTACAAATCAAGAGGTTGATCATAAAGAAAACAGGATGGACTCGATGGTTCACACCTGTAAGCGCAGCACTTTGGAAGGCTGAGGCGGGCAGATCACAAGGTCAAGAGGTTGAGACCATCCTGGCCAACATGGTGAATCCCCATCTCTACTAAAAATACAAAAATTAGCTGGGAATGGTGGCACATGCCTGTAGTCCCAGCTACGTGGGAGGCTGAGGCAGGAGAATTGCTTGAATCTGGAGGCAGAGGTTGCGGTGAGCTGAGATCGCGCCACTGCACTCCAGCCTAGGCAACAAGAGCGAAACTCCGTCTCAAAAAAAAAAAGAAAGAAAAGAAATTAGAGGTCTGCAGCTGCCAGCCCTAGGGTTGGGACACTAAATGTCTCCAACCCTACACTGCTTCTCCTGACCTCCCCACTTCCTAAATCACCCAGATCTTAAAACAGTAACAGATGAATGGGTAAAGAAAATGTGGTATATATACACAATAGAATATTATTCAGCCATAAAAAGGAATGGAATCCTGTCATTCACGGCAACATGGATGGAACTGGAGGAAACTGTAAGTGAATTAAGCAGGGAGAGTAGCAGGTGGCTTTGGAGGACTCTATCTTCTCTCCAATCAAAGGTGCATGGGGCTGGGCATAGTGGTTCATACAGTAATCTCAGCACTTCGGGAGGCTGAGGTTAGAGGACTACTTGAAGCCAGGAGTTTGAGACCAGCCTGGGCAATGTTCTCACTCATATGTGGAAGCTAAAAAAAAAAGTTGATTTCTGCCAGGTGCGGTGGCTCACGCCTGCAATCCCAGCGCTTTGGGAGCCCGAGGTGGGCAGATCACCTGAGGTCAGGAGATCAAGACCAGCCCGACCAACGTGGAGAAACCCCATCTCTGCTAAAAATACAAAACTAGCCAGGTGGTGTCGTGAACTTATAGTTTCAGCTACTCAGGAGGCTGAAGCAGGAGAATCACGTGAACCCAGGAGGCAGAGGTTGTGGTGAGCCAAGATGGCGCCACTGCACTCCAGCATGGGCAATAAGAGCTAAACTCTGTCTCAGAAAAAAAAAAAAAAAAAAAAAAAGTTGCTCTCATAGAAGTAAAAAGTAGAACAAAGGACAATAAAGACAGAAGAGTAGGGGAAGGGGGAATAGGAAGAGATTGTTAAAGATATAAAATGACAGCTAATTACATCTAAGATAGAAGGATAAGTTCTAATGTTCTTTACCCAGTGATCCCCAACATTTTTGGCACCAGGAACTGGTTTCCTGGAAGATAATTTTTCCACAAATGGCTGGGGGGTGGCTTTGGGATGATACTGTTCCATCTCAGATCATCAGGCATTAGATTCTCATAAGGAGTGCCCAGCCTTGATCCCTCCCATGCACAGTTCACAATAGGGTTCAGGCTCCTATGATAATCTAATGCCGCTGAGATCTGACAGGAGGCAGAGCTCAGGCCGTGATAATCCCTCATCTGCTGTGTGGCCCTGTCCTCACCCGCCAAGAGACTGGGGACCCTGTAGCACTGTAGAGTGACTGTAGTTAACAATAATATATTATATCATTGCAAATAGGAGGAGGATACTGAATGTTCCTAACACAAATAAATGATAAACGTTTGAGATGATGGGGAAAAAAAAAATAGAGAGGGAGAGGCATCACTTAAAACTCAGCCCGCACCCTGAGTTCTTTCAGCCTCACTGCCTGGCTGCTTTTCCCCTTGCACAAACAGTAAAGAGAATCCATGTCTGTTCCGGTGCTCAAGGACAACAAGGTAATGAAGGGCGCTGGGTCAAAGGGCTCCTGACCATTACATGCAAAACCTCTCCAGAACTTGTCCTGTGTGGTGTTAGTGTTGAAGTCTCCCTCCCAAGGTTTGTTTGGAATCAAAACTCAAGGCTCTGGCCTTTCTTTTTTTTTTTTTTTTTTTTTTTTGAGACGGAGTTTCGCTCTCGTTACCCAGGCTGAAGTGCAATGGCGCAATCTCGGCTCACTGCAACCTCCACCTCCTGGGTTCAAGCAATCCTGCTGCCTCAGCCTCCCGAGTAGCTGCGACTACAGGCGCATGCCACCATGCCCAGCTAATTTTTTTTTGTATTTTTAGTGGAGACGGGGTTTCACCATGTCGACCAGGATGCTCTCGATCTCTTGACCTTGTGATCCACCTGCCTCAGCCTCCCAAAATGCTGGGATTATAGGCATGAGCCACCGCGCCCAGCCAAGGCTCTGGCCTTTCAACTGGAGTCTGAACATCAAGAAATCTCCTTCTCTGGGAACATTCCACCATGAGAAATTCTGCTTAGGCTCTGAGAGGTGAGGGGCTGTTCCAGCTGGAGG
Source organism: Cacajao melanocephalus (assembly GCA_963573385.1). Classification (NCBI taxonomy): domain Eukaryota; kingdom Metazoa; phylum Chordata; class Mammalia; order Primates; family Pitheciidae; genus Cacajao; species Cacajao melanocephalus. Next base: position 8,806 of record CAUYLG010017309.1, read on the forward strand.
TGGAGGAAGAAGATAAAGCAAGCTCTCAACGTCCCCTTTAGAAGATGCTTGTGAGGGTGAGATAGAGTCTGATGCACACCCCACCCCCACCAAACCTATGCACTATTTTATTTTAATTATTATTTTTTGAGACAGAGTGTCACTCTGTCGCCCAGGCTGGAGTGCAGTGGCGCAATCTCTGCTCATTGCAACCTCTGCCTCCCGGGTTTAAATGATTCTCCTGCCTCAGCTTCCTGAGTAGCTGCAATTACAGGCACATGCCACTATGCCCAGCTAATTTTTGTATTTTTAGTAGAGACAGGGTTTCACCATGTTGGTCAGGCTGGTCTTGAACTCCTGACCTCATGATTCATCTGCCTCAGCCTCCCAAAGAGCTGGGATTACAGGCGTAAGCCACCGCACCCGGCCACTTTTTAATTTTTTTGAGACAGTCTTGCTCTGTTGCCCAGGCTTGAGTGCAGTGGTGCCATGATAGCTCACTGCAGCCTCAACCTCCTGGGCTCAAGCTATCTCTCCTCATCAGCCTCCCAAGTAGCTGGGAGTACCTGTGCTTGTTACCACACTCAGTTAATTTTTTTTTTTAATAGAGACAAGGTCTTACTTTGTTTGTTGCCCAGGCTGGTCTCAAACTCCTGGCTTCAAGCAGTCCTCTAACCTCAGCCTCCCAAAGTGCTGGGATTACTGCATGAACCACTGTGCCCAGCCCCAGGCACCTTTGATTGAAGAGAAGATAAAGCCCTCCAAAGCCACCTGCTACTCTCCCTGCTTCCCTTACCGCCCCTCCACAACCCTGCTAGATAGCTCCTGTACCAGACAAGATGATGGGAGAAGACAGCTGTTAAAGCTGGGGCTTTGGCATCTAGCAGAGCTTGATTTAGATTCCAGGTCTGGGCCTGGCGAGGTGACTCATGCCTACAATCCCAGCACTTTTGGAGGCCGAGGCAGGCAGATCACCTGAGGTCAGGAGTTCGTCATCAGCCTGGCCAACATGGTGAAAACTTGTCTCTACTAAAAAATACAAAAAAATTAGCTGAGCATGGTGGTGGGTGCCTGTAATCCCAGCTACTCAGGAGGCTGAGGCAGGAGAATTGCTTGAACCCAGGAGTAAGCCGAGATCACGCCATTGCAGTCTAGCCTGGGCAACAAGAGCGAAACTCTGTCCCAAATTAATTAATTAATTCCAGGTCTGGCCGCAAGTGGTGGGTCATGCCTGTAATCCAAGGCAGGAGGACTGTTTGAACCTGGGAGGTCGAGACTACAGAGAACCGTGATCACGCCTCTGCACTCCAGCATGGGCGACAGAGTGAGACCCTGTTTCAATTAATCAATTCCAGGTCTCCATGCCTCCTTCTGACCCTATGACCTTGGACAAGCCTCTGAGCCTGTTTTCTCATCTGTAACGTATGGATATAAAATATGATAAGCAAGAAGAAGCAGGGGGAGCTGGGGAGGCTATCTCCTCCAACTTCCCCACCATTCATCCCACCTGCCTCTAGGGGACAGTGGGGCTGTATTCTCTCTCCTAGAAGAGATCACAAGCCACTCTGGTCCTGGTCACATCCCTCATCCCCCGCCTCTTCCAAGAAGATCCGGATTCCATCCATCCTAAATCCCTCTCTCTGCAAGTAAGGTCTCTGAGATGTATAAAAAAGAACTGATCCATATTTTTTCAGAATACTTTCTCATGTTTGCTTCTGTGGTCCTTTAGCTCTGGCTGTTTGTTATTTTTCCATCACTTGCTTTCTGGAAGAAAAGGCTTGTAGCGTAAGGGAAAGGCCACAGACGGGGAATTGAGAAACCTGGTTCTAGCCTGGCTCCTTCTGTAACTTGCTGTGTGACTTGGCCAGGTCACATGACCTCTCTGGCACACGTGCTCGCGCTCTCTCTCTCTCTCTTTCAGCTTCTGAAGGGGTGAACCAGACGGGCTCTCAGCACCCTTCCAGCAGAGAAAACAGACGGACTCACAGACTAGCCAAGTCGTGGCATTGGCCAGTCCTGGAGCTTAATGACAGCCACACAACTCCCTTTCATCTCCCGAATCAAAGGGCAGTGGCCGCATCTCCCTCTGGCCCTGACCCCTTCCCTTGGACACAGGGACAGGTGAGGACCCGGCTCATCAAAGTCCCAGGCTCTAGGGACCTCGCACCTCCCTCCTCCCCAACCTTCCCCCACAACAGTATCCAAGTCCACAGGAATGGAAACCTAGGGCAGAAAAAGAGGTAGGAATCCCACCTCTTCTAATCCCTCTTATAGCAATTCAGGGACAAAATGCTGTATGTCCGAGGGGAGCCCACCATTGCAGCACAGGGGCAAGAGGCTGAACACCAGGGAAGGCTTTATAAGGAGGACTTCAAGGGGAAGCAAATCAGGGGTTCATGGCAAGCAGCCAGGTCAGACCCTTACACAACAGCTTACTTCTCTCAGACTCTCGACTGTTCTCTCCCGACTCCCTATCATTTTTCAGCCAGGGCTGTGGAGGAAATATGGGGAGGGAGGAGCCGTAGCCTCTTCTGCCTAGGGTGGGTCACTTATCCTTGCGCCAGAAGTCCAAGTTTCCACCTCACCCTCTATATCCTCAGCCTTTTGAGCTTCCTATTGTTGGGTCTAGAACAGGGTGAGGTGGGGATAGCCTGCCATCAGCTCTGCATACAGAATGTCAGATAACGGCCTGGCACAGTGGCTCACGCCTGTAATCCCAGCACTCTGGGAGGCTGAGGCGGGTGGATCACCTGAGGTCAGGAGTTTGAGACCAGCCTGGCCAACATAGTGAAACCCTGTCTCTACTAAAAATACAAAAATTAGCCAGGCGTGGTGGCGGGCGCCGGTCATTCCAGCTACTTGGGAGGCTGAGGTGAGAGAATCACTTGTACCCTGGAGGTGGAGGTTGCAGTGAGCTGAGATCACACCACTGCACTCCAGTCAGGGCAGCAGAGTGAGACTTCATCTCAAAAAAAAGAAAGAAAGAGAGAGAGAGAGAGAAAGAAAAAGAGAAAGAGAAAGAGAGAGAAAGAAAGAAAAGAGGATAAGAACAGCTTGAAATTTTTAATAGGAGACTCATACTCTAGGACTTCTTTGAATGTATCTCCTTCAAACTGAGGCATCCTTTTTCCCCTTGCTCAGATGGGGAAAACCGAGGCTTGGAGATACCTGCCCAGGCACTTTTGATAAATTCTGGGAGATCTGGTGCTCTTTGTCCCAGCTGCCTAGGGCCTGAATTACAAGGCAGGGTCCCCAACTTTGAAGGTGAGGCTCCATTCCCATGGCGCTGAGGGTGGGGGTGGGAGGTTAACTCTCTCTCTCTCTCTGTTGAAACTTGTCAGCAGGCAGGTGACTTGGGCAAAAAGCTTAGGATGCCTGAGTTCTAGTTCTAGCTCTGCCACTCACATAATGGGTGATCGTGAACAACTCACAATCCCTCTGAGACTCAGCTTCCCCCTCTGTGAAATGGGCTAATGAACCTGCCATGCTTTCTCCCAGGTCTAGAGGCTGCTGCTCCATGATTAGCAGGTAGAGGGCGCCTCATTTTCTTTCTTTTTCTTTTTTTTTTTTGAAATGGAGTCTCACTCTGTCATTGCCCAGGCTGGAATGCAGTGGTGCGATCTCGGCTCACTACAACCTCCACTTCCCGGATTCAAGTGATTCTCCTGTCTCAGCCTCCCAAGTAGCTGAGATTACAGTTGCCCGCCACCACACCTGGCTAATTTTTGTGTTTTTAGTACAGATGGGGTTTCACCATGTTGGCCAGGCTGGTCTCAAACTCCTGACCTCAGGTGATCCACCCGCCTCAGCCTCCCAAAATGCTGGGATTACAGGCGTGAGCCACTGTGACTGTCGGGTTGCCTCATTTCTGTCTCTGAAAGGATCAGCTTTGAGGGACTGGGGAAGAAATTCCTGATCCTACCTGGTCTTGGCTGCCTACATATGTGGGCGATTCATACCTAACACCTGCCATTATGGCCTCTCACACCCCCACTCCTACCTTCCCTGCTCAGCAGGATTCTCTTTCCCATGCTCAGGGTGGAGCCCCTAGGAAAGGCAGTCTCTGGGAAAGCCCAGCAAAGCCCAGTTAGGCCAACTGGGAGATGGTTAAAGCTGGCGCTAATTCCCCCACTTGTGACTGTGTAACTCTGAATCAGCCACTTCATCAAGCCTCAGTTTCCCCACCTTTGTCTATCTCATAGACTAAGTGAGATAATGTGTATGTTCCAGCATGGTACCCTGGATCATAGCAGGCACTAGTGAAAGGGTGCAATTTTAAACTCAGAGACCCTCCATCTCAGAGCCTGAGGGCTGCCCAGCTAGATGCGGGCACCCAAATTCTCCCTCCCAAGACACTGGAAGGTCTTTGCAAAGCTTGGGTGTTCGCTTCCCGCGCGCCCTCACCCCGCACTCACTTGGGTAGCGAAAGTAAAATTCATTGTCCGCATTACTGTGGTTGCCCCGGTGCCAGAGGGAAGCGTCGGTTTCGTGGTTGTAGCGGACGAAGACAGCAAAGAGGACGGCGGTGGCGCCCTGGAGGAAGAGGCACAGCAGGGGCAGCTGCAATCGCCGGCTCGCGGAGCGGCTGGGAGACCCGGCCATGGGTCTGGGCTGCGATCTCGGCTGGCGCTCGAAGGCTCTGGCAGACAATCCCCGGCGGCCGGGCAGGTTTCGCGGAGCCCCGCCCACTGAGGCCCCGCCCTCACTTGCCGCAGGCCCAGGGTCGCGGGGACCTGAGCGGGGCGTCGGGGGTCCTGGATCCTCGGCCCGAGGTGGGGCCAGGACTTGCAGGAAGGGAGTCGCACAATCCTGGCGCTGCCCCTGGCATTGTTCCTGTGCCAGATCCTTGGAAGTGATCCTGGAAAGGTGCTGTGTGTTCTGCCCTGCTAGGGCACAGCTGTGAGACCTGGGTGTGAGAGAACCCGCATCCTCATACATGATGCTACTTTAGAGTGTCTCCCAAGGAATAAGTGGCCCTTAAAGACCCTGGTCTGGGCCGGCTGTGGTGGCTCACGCCTGTAATCCCAGCATTTTGGGAGGCCGCGGCAGGCGGATCACCTGAGGTCAGGAGTTCGAGACCAGCCTGACCAACATGGAGAAACCCCCTCTCTACTAAAAAAAAAATACAAAATTAGCCGGGCGTGGTGGCACATGCCTGTAATCCCAGCTATTTAGGAGGCTGAGGCAGGAGAATCGCTTGAACCTGGGAGGTGGATGTTTCAGTGAGGCGAGATGTGCCAGTGTACTCCAGCTTGGGCGACGAGAGCGAAACTCCGTCTCAAAAAAATAAAAGCCGAGTGTGGTGGTGTGCGCCTGTAATCTCAGCTACTTGGGAGGCTGAGGCAGGAGAATCGCTTGAACCCGGAAGGTGGAGGTTACAGTGAGCTGAGATAGTGCCACTGTACTCCAGACTGGGAAACAGAGCAAGACTTCGTATAAAAAAAAAAAAAAAAAAAAAAAAAAAGACCCTGGTCTGGCCCCTCTAGGGTTAACACAAGAGAGAGTTGGGGGTTGCTCAATCTTTCTTTTCCTTACTGAAAAGCAGAGGTGGAGAACAGAGATAAACAGTGCTCTCCAGGCACTGATGATTAACCAGGCTGGGGGTATCTGGGCCTTAGCAGTGGAGTCCCTTAGACCACTCCAAGCCTCCTCCCCTTCCCACCCCCAATCTATACCACACCACAGAGAAGAAGGCTGAGCAGGGGCCACACTGACACCCAGGTTCCCTGCGTGCCCAGTGTGGATGTGAGAGGGCCTGGGCTGCCTCTGCAGCTGGAGCGGAGGGAGGCTGGATGCAGGGAGAGCTTCTCAATTCCAAGTCCAGAGTTCCTTATTACGAAAGCAAGATTGGCATCCACTGGGGAACCTGGTAGACGGACATGGGGGAGACACATTTATTGAACCCTTACTGTGAGGCAGGCTTTGGAGATGAACCAGATAGCCCCTCCCTCCAGGAAAAACTGTCTGGTGTGGAGACAGACACTTAGGAGGAAATTTGATTACCAGTGGGATAAGCGAGCAACCCAGACAAGAACAGAAACGATAGGGGTCCAGGAGGAGGGGCTGCAGAGGCCCCAGGGGTAGGGGTAAGGGAGGGGGCTGAGATGGAGAATTGCTTCCTGAGAAGGTAATGAATGTGTGAAGGTGATCTGGAAGGACAACCTATGATTTGGGCAAGTGAAGAAGGAAGAGGAGACATTACGAGAAGTGGGACTGGCGGGGCACAGTGGCTCACATCTGTAATCTCAGCACTTTGGGAGGCCAAGGTGGGCGGATCACCTGAGGTCTGGAGTTCAAGACCAGCCTGACCAACATGGAGAAATCCTGTCTCTACTAAAAATAACAATAAAAAATTACCTGGGCATGGTGGCACATGCCTGTAATCCCAGCTACTCTGAAGGCTGAGGTAGGAGAATCACTTGAACCCAGGAGGCGGAGGTTGTGCTGAGCCAAGATCACACTATTGCACTCCAGCCTGGGCAACAGGAGTGATACTCTGTCCCCCGCCAAAAAAAGAAGTGGGACCAACATAGACAGAGCCTGGCAGTGTAAGCATCCAGAGTTTCAGGAACTGAGGCTGCTGGAGGGTGGGGGCGGTGCCAGGAAGGCCTTGAAGGCCCTGCTAAGGCACAGGGCCTCGACTCAGTGTGTGCTGGGCCACTGAAGGGCTCTAAACAGGTGTGGAACCCTGGCACTATTGGTTCTGACACCTGACAGGCTGGTGGGAGGGGAGGCCCTCTGTCTACGCTGCTGCCCATCCCAGGCCAGCCTTTATGGGGCAGCTGTTGTGTGGAAGGAACTCACAGGTGTGTGCAATGGTGTCCCAAACACCAGCCTGAAGGAAAAGCTGCCACTCCCATGAGTATGGCCTAGGTCCCCAGGGGCCAGCCACTCCCCAGAACAGCTGCAGGGTAGGGCTCCTTCTCAGGAATGGGCAGGGATGGTGTCAACAGTAGAGTCCCTAACCTCCTCCTTTTCTTTCCTGCTGTCCCTTCCCTATCTCACCTCTCCCTACCTCCCCTCGAAGGCTCCGGCCTCTGGTGCAGAGTGGACTCTGGAGGACAGTTCGGTTCTAGGTGTCCAGTTTCCCTCACTCAGGTGCCAGCCAGGAGTCAGACTCTGGGTCCCGGCTAGCCAGGCAGGCTTTCTGGCCCTCAGTGGCCTCTGTCCCAGAAAGACTCTCTGTCCTTACTTGCTCAGCAGGAAGCTTGTTTTCTAGCCCTTCCTGGGGCAACACAGGATATCGGGTCAATATCCTTTGGATAATGATTCAGGATCTGGAGGCTCCACCCAGACCCAGCCTCCTGGCCCAAGACTCTGCCTGAGTCCTGTTTGGGAGTCAGGGGTTGCTCAGGGCTGCCCAAGCAGGGACTAGTCAGGCCTGGGATGGGAAGAGCCTTCAAAAGCTGCAGAACCAGGGAAAACCAGGAGGAGGCTGGGCCTTCCCAGCATCTTCTGTGAACTGCCTCCCTGATTCCAGCCTCCTCCATCTCTTTGTCACCTGTTGTTGCCCTTAGTCTCTTAATTCAGCTAAGGTCTCCGATTCTCTCTCCTCTGTCGCTATGGAGAGAGAATGGAGAGGCTTAGTCCATGGTTTCCTTTTGGATTGTGAAGTGATGTCAAGGTCCTTGGTCCTCCCCCTGACTCCTGTGGCCCTGGTAGCTCTGATGGAATGGTGGGGGGGCTTCATCTCTCACTCCTCCTTCCACTCCAGGCCTCCTCTGAGAAGACCCTGACTCAGCCATTAGTTCTCAATCTGCCTGGTCTGAGATCTTTCCCATCTTTGACCTTCCATCTCCAGTTTCCAGCTGGGACCAGCTGAGCACCAGAAGGGTGGCCAAGGGGAACCGGTGTCTGCTGCCTGCAATGGCCCAGCTTGGCCAGTTTGTCCCTGGGGACCAAGCATCTGTGGTTACTGAGTAACTCGGGGCTGCTCAGAGCTCATTTCTACCAGCGTCAACTCCTAACCTCCTGCTCTCTCGGCTCAGGAATCCCCAAAGCCGCTTAGCTCATTTAGTTCCATGGAGCCACCCCTAGTGTTTATGGTAGAAAAGAGGGAAAAATAGCAAGGCAATAGAAAAGACTCCTGTTCATTCATTCATCCATCCAACCATCACATCTTTACTGTATGATGCTGGGCAAGTAACTGAGCCCTCTTTAAGTCTCATTTTTCTTATCTGTAGGAGTAATTATAGTTCCTTTGTGGAAGTATGAGGATTCCAAATAATTGATACAGATCGCTGGCATTGTTGTAAGCGTTCAACAGATGTGCTGATTATTATTGTTCTGGTTGGCTGAGCAGGAAGGGCAAATGGGTGGCTGGCTCCAATACACTATGGGGTGCATGGTGTCTCTGAGGATAGGAACAGATGGAGGGGGCAGGCAGAGCTTGATGCATTCTCCCGTCATTGACTGGAGGAAGGTGGCAGCAGGGGCTGGGGGTCTAGGATAGGCACATTCAGGAAGGACCAACAGATCAGCAGCAACTTTTTTTTTTTTTGAGCCTGGGTGTCACTCTGTCACCCAGACCGGAGTGCAGTGGTGTGATCACAGCTGGGCTTACTGCAGCCTCAACCTCCTGGGCTCAAGTGATCTTCTCACTTTCAGCCTCCCAAGTGAGTAGCTGGGACTACAGGTGTGTGCTACCCTGCTGGGCTAACTTTTGTATTTTTTTGTAGAGATGGGGTTTTTCCATGTTGCCCAAGCAAGTCTCAAACTCACGAGCACAAACGATCCTCCCGTCTTGGCCTCCTCAAGTGCTGCAATAATGTGCCCAGTCCAAAACAACTCTTGAACAGAGGAGATTTGGAAGAAGGTACAGCCTTCCTTCATTCAACAAACGTGTTGAGTGAGCACCTACTGTGTGCCAGGCACTGGGCATCCAATGGAACAAGATACAACTCCTGCTATACGTTATCTCCACCCAGGGCCTGGCACAGCAGGGTAGGAGGAGACGGGGTGGAGATGATGAGATGAGTCCTCAAGGTCTGGCAGGAGCTGTTGGCTCTGAGCAGCTTGTGACTGGAACAGAAGCAGCACGAGGGCCATGTGGGGAGGAGAGGCAGCAGGGCCAGTGCACTCAGGGCACAGTGAGAAGCAGGGACTTCACAGTGAGGACTGTGGGGAGCAGCTGAGGGGTCAACAGCAGCGGAGTCATATGATCTGATTTGTTATGTTCAAGTCCTGGCTGCCTGGGGAGCATGGACGGTAGGAGCCAGTGGAAGCAGGTGACCAGTCAAGAGGCCACTGAGGCCCGGCCGGGTGCGGTGGCTCACGCCTGTAATCCCAGCACTTTGAAGGCCGAGGTGGGTAGATCACTTGAGGTCAGGAGTTCGAGACCAGCCTGACCAACATGGAGAAATCCCGTCTCTACTAAAAATACAAAATTAGCCAGGTGTGGTGGCACAAGCCTGTAGTCCCAGCTACTCGAGAGGCTGAGGCAAGAGAATCGCTTGAATCCAGGAGGTGGAGGCTGCGGTGAGCCAAGATGGTGCCATTGCTCTCCAGCCTGGGCAACAAGAGTGAAACTCCATCTCAAAAAAAAAAAAAAAAAGGGCCCAGGAGTTCCATACCAGCCTGGACAACATAGGAAAACTCCATCGCTACAAAAAATGTAAAACAGCTAGGCGTGGTGGCACATGTCAGTGGCCCCAGCTACTCGGGAGGTTAAGGTGGGAGGTTCACCCAAGCCTGGAAGGTCAAGGCTGCAGTGTGCCATGATCACACTACTACACTCCAGCCTGGGTGGCAGAGCAAGACCTTGTCTCAAAAAAATATATAAAAAGTTTTTAAAAGTTAAAAAAATTAGGCCAGGCACAGTGGCTCATGTTTGTAATCCCAGCAATTTGGAAGGCTGACGCAGGGGGATTGCTTGAGCCCAGGAATTCGACACCAGCCTGGGCAACAGGGCAAAACCTGGTCTCTACAAAATTTTTTTAAAAAATTAGTAGGGCGGCCAGATGTGGTGGCTCATGTCTGTAATCCCAGCACTTTGGGAGGCCGAGGTGGGCGGATCACCTGAATTCGGGAGTTTGAGACCAGCCTGGCCAATATGGAGAAACCCCATCTCAAAAAAAAAAAAATTAACCGGGTATGGTGGTGCACACCTGTAGTCCCATCTACTCAGGTAAAATGATCGCTTGAGCCCAGGAGGCCAAGGAGTCAGTGAACCAGGATCACACCACTGTGCATTCCAGCCTGGGTGACAGAGTGAGACCATATCTCAAAAAAAAAGTTAAAAATATTTAAAAGTTTATAAAATAAAAAGTTACCATAAGCTGGCCGGGTGTGGTGGCTCACGCCTGTAATTCCCAGCACTTTGGGAGGCTGAGGTGGGCAGATCACCAGGTCAGGAGATCGAGACCATCCTGGCCAACATGGTGAAACCCTATCTCTACTAAAAGAATGCAAAAATTAGCCAGGCGTGGTGGCATGCGCCTGTAATTCCAGAGACTGGGAGGCTGAGGCAGGAGAATCGCTTGAACCTGGGAGGCGGAGGTTTCAGTGAGCTGAGATCGCAACACCACACTCCAGCCTGAATGACAGAGTGAAACTCCACCTCAAAAAAAAAAATTACCATAAGCTAAGATTAATTTATTATTAAAGAAAGAAATTAAAAAGAATTTTTTTTTTGTTTCCAGTAGGGTTAGACCAAAAAAATTTTAAATAAATTTAATGTAGCCTAAGTGTAGTGTTTTTTTGTTTATTTATTTTTTTAATTTATTTAAATAGAGACGGGGTTTCACCCTGTCGGCCAGGATGGTCTCCATCTCCTGACCTCGTGATCCGCCCGCCTCGGCCTCCCAAAGTGCTGGGATTACAGGCATGAGCCACCGCACCCAGCAAGTGTAGTGTTTATAAAGCCTACAGTAGTGTAACATTCTAGGCCTTCATATTCGTATACCACTCATTCACTGCCTCATCTAAAACAACCTCCAGCGCTGCCAGCTCCATTCATGGTAAGTGCCCTATACAGGCATGTGTTGTTGTTGTTTTTTTTTTCTTTTTCTCTCTGAGACCCTGTCTTACTCAGGCTGGAGTACAGTGGTGTAATCTCGGCTCACTGCAGCCTTGACCTCCTGGGCTCTGGTGATCCTGCCACCTCAGTCTCCCAAGTAGCTGAGACTACAGGAGTGTACAGGGTGCACCACCATGTCCAGCTAATTTTTATAAAGACGGGGTGTCGCCATGTTGTCCAGGCTGCTCTCGAACCCCTGGACTCAAGTGACCCTCCCGCCTTGGCATCCCAAAGTGCTGGGATTATACGCATCAACCACTGCACCCTGCAGGTGTACCATTTTTTATCTTTTACATTATATTGTTGTTATTGTATCTTTTCTATGTTTATATACACTTAGACACACAAACACCATTGTGTTACAATTGCCTACAGTATTAGGTACAGAAACCTGCCTTACAGGCCGGTAGCCCGGGAGCAACAGGCTAAACCATATAGCCTAGGTGTGTAGCAGGCCATGCCATCTAGGTTTGTGTAAGTACACTCCATGATGTTCACACAATGACAAAATTGCCTAATGACACATTTCTCAGAATGTATCCTCGTCATTAAGCAAAGCATGACTATACTTTGTTATGGCAGCCCACACTATCATAGGAGTCAAAGATGGTACCTAGGTGTTTGGCCTGAGCCACTGGTAGAATGGTGGTACCATGTGCCAAGCTGGGGAGCACTGAGAGAAGAGCAGGTCTGGGGCCATTGGGTGTTCCATTTGAGATGTCAGGAGGCATGAGATACATGAGTCCAGCGTTTGGGAGAGAGGTCTAGGGTAGGGATAGAAATGTGGGTGTTTTCAAGGCTGGGCGCGGTGGCTCACGTCTGTAATCCCAGAACTTTGGGAGGCTGAGGCAGGTGGACCACCTGAGGTCAGGAGTTTGAGACCAGCCTGGCCAACATGGTGAAACCCCATTTCTACTAAAAATACAAAAATTAGCTGGGCATGGTGGCGTGTGCCTGTAATCCCTGGTACTAGGGGGTCTGAGACAGGAGAACTGCTTAAACCTGGGAGGCGGAGGTTGCAGTGAGCTGAGATCGTGTCACTGCACTCCAGTCTGGGCAACAGAGTGAGACTCTGTCTCAAAAAAAAGAAAATGTGGGCGTCATCAGTGTGGAGCTGGCATTTAGTCATGAGACTGAGTGAAAGCAGGCTGAAAGCAAGTAGAGAAAGCGGGACAGGAAAAGAGGGGATCCTAACACGTAGAGATCAGGAAGAGAGGAGGGCCCAGCAAAGGAGACCGAGAAGGAGCAGCCCGTGAGGGAGGAAGTAAACCAGGAGAGGGTGTTGGAAGCCCACGTGTGACAAGGATTTCAAGAAGGGGATGATCAGCCACTCAGAGAGTGAGGGCTCAGAACGGCCCACTGGATTCTATGAGGCACAGGGTCTGGATGCCTTAGCACGAGCTGTGTGCTGGTGGTAATAAAAGCCTCATGGAAGTGGGCTGGACACAGAATGGGAGCAGAGAAGGGGAAAGGTTGAGCTCAGTCATCTCTTATGCTCTTAGAGGAATGGAGAAACGGGGCAATAGATGGAAGGCAATGAGGAGCCAAATTTTTTTTTCTTTTTTCAGTAATGGAAGATTATTTTAGCAATTAGCTAATGGACTAAGGGGAATACAGCTAGTCCTGAATTAAATCAGATGCAAAAAAGAAAAAAATTAGAATGAAAAATACAGTGTAGTGCACTTGTGGCTGTGTTTTTTGCCATCATGTGGAACACAGCCAAGAAGTGCTTTTGGTCCAGGCACAGTGGCTGACAACACTGGCGGAGGCCACGGTGGGAGGATCACTTGGGCTGCCCAGGAGTTCAAGGTCAGCTTGGGCATGAGACTTTGTCTCTACTAAAAATCATAATAATTTCCTTTTTTTGAGATGCAGTTTCACTCTTGTTGCCCAGGCTGGAGTGCAATGGCACGATCTCCGCTTGGCACAATCTCGGCTCACCGCAATCTCCGCCTTCCCTGATTCAAGCAATTCCCCTGCCTCAGCCTCCCAAATAGCTGGTATTACAGGCATGCACCACCACGCCTGGCTAATTTTGTATTTTTAGTAGAGATGGGGTTTCTCCATGTTGGTCAGGCTAGTGTCGAACTCCCGACCTCAGGTGATCTGCCCGCCTTGGCCTTCCAAAGTGCTGGGATTACAGGTGGAGCCACCACGCTGACCTTCTTCTGAGACAGAGTCTCGCTCTGTCACCAGGCTGGAGGGCAGTGAGTGCAGTGGCACAATCTCCGCTCACTGCAAGCTCCGCCTCCTGGGCTCCAGTGATTCCCCTGCCTCAGCACTCATACGCCCAGCTAATTTTTGTTTGTATTTTAGTAGAGACAGGGTTTTATCATATTTACCTGGATGGTCTTGATCTCCTGACCTCATGATCCACCTACTTCGGCCTCCCAAAGTGCTGGGATTACAGGTGTGAGTCACCGTGCCCGGCCAAAGTCATCATAATTTTTTTTTTTTCTTGAGATAGAGTCTTCTTCTGTCACTCGGGCTGGAGTGCAGTGGCGCAATCTCAGCTCACTGCAACCACTGTCTCCTGGGTTCAAGCAATTTTCTTGCCTCAGCCTCCCAAGTAGCTGGGATTACAAGTGCCTGCCACCACGCCCGGCTAATTTTTGTATTTTTAGTAGAGACAGGGTTTCGCCATGTTGGCCAGGCTGATCTCAAACTCCTGACCTGGTGATTCACCTGCCTCGGCCTCGAAAAGTGCTGGGATTACAGGCATCAGCCACCGTGCCTGGCCGTCATCATAATTTTTAAAAGTTAGCTGGGGCCGGGAGTGGTGTCTCACGCCTGTAATCCAAGCACTTTGGAGGCCAAGGAGGGCGAATTACCTGAGGTCGGGAGTTCAAGACCAGCCTGACCAACATGGTGAAACCCAGTCTTTTTATTAAAAAAAAAAAAAAAAAAAGTAAAAGTTAGTTGGGTTTGGTGATGTTAGTCTGTGATCCCAGCTACTCGAGAGCTGGGAGGTCTACGCTGCAGTGAGCTGTGGTTCTGCCATGACTACACTCCAATCTGGGTGACAAATGGAGACCCTATCTCAAAAAAAAAAGGTGCTTTTGAACTAGTAAAATGCTGGTAAAGTAGGGCGCAATGGCTCACGCCTGTAATCCCAGCACTTTGGGAGGCCGACGTGGGTGGATGACAAGGTCAGGAGATCAAGACCATCCTGGCCAACATGGTGAAACCCTGTCTCTACTAATATAAATTAGCCGGGTGTTGTGGTGTGTGCCTGTAATCCCAGCTACTTGGGAGGCTGAGGCAGGAGAATCACTTGAACCAGGAGGTGGAGGTTGCAGTGAGCCAAGATCACACCACTGTACTCCAGCCTGGGCGACAGAGCAAGACTCTGACCCAAAAAAAAAAAATGCTGGTAGATATTCTCAAAACTATTGTTCACAAAACTACTTACCACACAGATGAGAGTAATAAAGATTCCTCTGCAGAAATGCTCTAGTAAAACATTTTCTGAGCAGTTCACATATGGCAACATGCATTATGGCTTAAAATCTTTAAATCCTAGTGATGAATTTGGGAGTAAAGTAGCAATGGCTTAAATCTCCCACAGCTTCCCCTAATCTTAAAGGATCCTTAAAACATACCATATAGGAAGATGCAGTGCAACTGAAAATACTCAGGAAATATTTCTGTTTCTTAAAGCATGCATTCCAGCAGCTAAAGAGGAAAGTAACTTCAAATAGAAATTGCAAAGATTAGTGAGCCTTTTGCTGCTCTTGGGAGAAGAGACAGCCTGAGCAGAGAGTGAGCAATCTGGGAGAGGGGGAAGCCTGGGAAATAGCCAGCTCACTCTTTAGAGAAAAAGAGATGGGCCATGCCTCTGCTGTGCCAATTCCAGGAAAATGCACTTCTCAAGACCTGGGTGAGCCTGAAGTCAGTGGAGACCAACAGACTGAAGGGCTGAGGGTCCAGCCTGGTCCTGGACAGGTGAGGCTTATTCACTCTTCCTGAAACACAGGGCACCTGGCCTCTGATGTCTTTCCCTTGGCTTGGCATCTCCTTTTTCCACCTGCCTCCAATTCATTCTCCAAGTCTCCTCCCTGCCTTGGGGAACCTTCCCCTGACACCCACTCTTGTGCCCTCTCTGGGTATAGATTCCTTAGGTAGGAGCTTACGGTACAGTGGAAAGAACACAGTTTTGGAGTCAAACAGACCTGGATTTCAATCTTGCTTCTGCCCAAACAAACTGGATGACCTTGAACTAATGACTTAACCTCTCTGGGCCTCCATTTCTCTGTTTATTAAAATGGGGATGCTACTACCAGGTTTACCAGATGGTTGTGATTCTAAGATGCTGTGTGTCAAGTACCCAGGCCAGAATAAACACTGAACACAGCTATTACCACTTTATTATTTTATGTAGTATTGCAATGAATTGTTTATGTATCTTTCCGGGTAGACTATGAACCCCTCATGGGCAGGGGCCCTGTCTCCTTGACTTCTGTCTGGTGCCCAGCACAATGCCAGATGGAAGTAGGTGCTCAGGGATTATCTGTAGAATGCATGCATGAATGAAGCAACTGGTGGGGGTGCGGAACCACACCATCAGGTCCCCAGTTCTTCCATGATCATTTTATTTATTTATTTATTTTGAGACTGTGTCTTGCTCTGTCACCCAGGCTGGAGTGCAGCGGCCAGAACTTGGCTCACTGCAACCTCCACCTCCCAGGTTCAAGCGATGCCTTCTAAGTAGCTGGGATTATAGGCGCGCACCACCATATTCAGCTAATTTTTTTGTATTTTTAGTAGCGACAGGGTTTCACCATGTAGGTCAGGCTGATCTTGAACTCCTGACCTCAAGTGATCCACCTACTTCAGCCTCCCAAAGTGCCAGAATTGCAGCCGCGAGGCACCACACCCAGCCCTCCATGATCATTTTAGAACGTCCCTTCTCCCCGTCATTCCTACAGATGCTGAAGAGCCATTCCATGGTCAAGGTGTCGCTGGAAGCCTCAGTGGGCCGCCACTCCTCCTCTTGCCGTTCAGACACACCCACAGACAACCCCCACCCCCCAATAGCTCTCCCCCTCCTGCCACCACTTTCCTGACGGAAGCAGGCAGTCCCATCTCCAGTGGGGAACTGAGAAGACCCCTCCCCAGTGCAGCCTGTTTCTCCCTCCAGGTTGAGAGAGTCTTTTTATTTTCCAGGCCCTGTACCTGTTCAGGCTGTTGCTCATATGCTGCTTCAGCTAAAACAGAACTCTGCCTGCTAGGCCCACCTCAAATGTGATTCCCCTAGGAAACCACCCCTGCCTACCTTTGGACTCCTTGCTGCATTTTCCCCCGAATTAGAGCACGGGACACCTAATTGGGATTTATACTTAAACCCCTTTCTCTGGACAGGGGTGCCTTGAAGTGACACTCCCTCACCCCTCCCTCTCATACAGGGCATAGCATGGTCCCTGCTCCCGATTCCTGAATGAAATATTTACTTGAGGCCGGGCGTGTTGGCTCACGCCTGTAATCCAAGCACTTTGGAGGCCAAGGCGGGCGGATCACTTGAGGTCGGGAGTTCAAGACTAGCCTGACCAACATGGTGAAACCCTATCTTTATAAAAAAAAAAAAAGAAAGAAAGAAAGAAACATTTACTTGAAAGATGTCGCAGCCTTGAATCCACCCAAGGGAAGCGTCCCCCAACGTTGCTGAGGGATCCTACGCTGATCCCCTCCCACCACCAGGGTCCCCTCTGTCCCTCCCTGCTGGGCTCCTCTCCTTCTGGCTCTCTCTACCCGGCTCGCCCATCCTAAGCCAGCTCGCCACCTAGCGGCGGAGCGAAGTCCACGCATTGCTTTCCGCGCCCCGCCAACACCTCACCCCAGGCTTTCAGCCAGTTTATTCAGGAATGGAAAGCAGGGACCAGCAGCCGCAGCTCAGCCCACAGCTTGGGAACTGGGGAAGGGGACGGGGTGGGGAAGGGTATGCCCTCCCTCTCCAACACCCCTGGTGGCCGATGGGACGGGGTGCCCCTCACTCCCTTGGCTGGGCTGTGCTCCCTGGTCGGCTGATTCCTCTTCACCTTCCTGTCTTCTCAGATTAATTTGTAAAAAATATTATCCTTCCCACTTATCCATTCAATAAGTATTTCTCTGTTCAAATATTTAATTTGGGGCAAGCAAGAAAAAAAAAAGAAAGAAAAAGAAAAATCCCATTGCCTGAGTTCCATATGCTTAAAAAAAAGTGGGGGGGGGGGGTGCAGTGGCTCAAGTCTGAAATCCTAGCACTTGGGAGGCCGAGGAGGGCAGATCACCTGAGGTCAGGAGTTTGAGACCAGTCTGGACAACATGGTGAAACCCATCTCTACTAAAAGTACAAAAATCAGCTGGGCGTGGTGGTGCATGCCTAAAATCCCAGCTACCTGGGAGGCTGAGGTAGGAGAATCCCTTGAAACTGGGAGGTGGAGGTTGCAGTGAGCTGAGATAGTGCTACTGCACTTCAGCCCGGGTAACAAGAGTGAAACTGTCTCAAAAAGAAAGAAAGACGAGCCAAGCTCGTCTAACAAAGGAAACCTCTGCCTTTATATAGGCTTACAACTCTAGATATTACATGTGAAAGGGTCTTGGGTTTACAGTTTTAGAAATTACATGTGAAAGCCTCTTGGTCTTACAACTCTAGAATTTACATGTGAAAGGGTCTTGGGCGTAGGAGTAGGTGTGGGGTCTAGTGACTTAGGTGGGGTTTGATCGTGTTTAAGTAAAAACAATGCCTTCTGGAAAGATTCCTCCACACCATGCCTTCAGTCTATAGGAGGGCGATTAGGGTGGCACCCAGTCTGCCAGCCTTTACTTCTCCTGTTGAAATGCAGTGTGGAAGTCAAGGTGGGGATGGTCTCAGATGCTTAAGGTGATTAAAGGTCTCCGTCAACAGCACATGACTCTAATTCTAACCTGCGTGGAGGGAAGAACTTTAAAAACATGCCAATATTTGGCCCCACTCCCAGTGATTTTTTTTTTTTTTTTTTTTTTAGACAGAGTCTTGCTCTGTCACCCAGGCTGGAGTGCAGTGGTGCGATCTCAGCTCACTGCAACCTCTATCTCCTGGGTTCAAGTGATTCTCCTGCCTCAGCCTCCCAAGTAGCTGGCATTACAGGTACATGCCGCCATGCCCGGCTAATATTTTTCTGTATTTTAGTAGAGATGGTGTTTCACTGTGTTGCCCAGTTTGGTCTCCAACTCCTGAGCGTTAAAAAAATGTGTGTTTTGAATGAAGAGACCGTCCAAACAGGCTTTGTGTGAGCAACATGGCTGTTTATTCACCTGGGTGCAGGTGGGCTAAGGCCGAAAAGGGCATTAGCAAAGGGCAGTGGGATAGGAGTTGGTTTTATAGGTTTGGGTAGTTTTTTGGGGGCGGGGGTGTTGCTGGTGGGGGGTAGGGGCAAGGGAGTATAAATGACCACAAGTTCAGTTACAATGGCAGGGTTGGGTGAGAGGTATTTACGTTATCATAAGAACCGTTAAGATGGCAGGGTTGGGTGAGAGGTATTTACATTATTATAAGAAGAGTTAAGATGACAGGGTTGGATGAGGGGCTTGTCCGGGGAAGCTGGACTGGGCGATCAGGGACAATGGCGAACGCTGGCAGGGGGTGGGAGACATCAGCCAAGGCAAGCAGGACTTCAGACTTTTAGGCTCCAGGCTCCAGGCTTCCATGTGGAGACCTGACACTGAGCTCAGGTGATCTGCCCACCTTGGACTCCCAAAGTGCTAGGATTACAGGCGTGAGCCACCACACCCAGCCGATTTTTATTTAATAGGCTTGGGAGTCCCAGCACTAGTAAATATTTTTTAATCTCTCTGGACAAAATGTCTAGCCGGAGTTGCAGATCGCTGATCTGAGAAGCAGCAGCAGCCCCTCTACCTGGGAGCTTGGTAGAAAAGAGAGTTCTCGGCCAGGCATGGTGGCTCACGCCTGTAATCCCAGCACCTTGGGAGGCCAAGGCGGGCAGATCACCTAGGGTCAGGGATTCAAGACCAGCCTGGCCGACATGGTGAAACCCCGTCTCTATAAAATATAATAAAATAAAATAAAAAAGAAAAGAGAGTTCTCAGGTCCCACCCCAGGCCTACTGAGTTAAAAACTCTGGGTATTTTGGCCCGGGGTTTTTTTTTTTTTTTTTTTTGAGACGTACTCCCTCTCTGTCGCCTAGGCCGGAGTGCAGTGGTGTGATCTCGGCTCACTGCAACTTCCACTTCCACCTCCTGGGTTTAAGTGATTCTCCTGCCCCAGCCTCCCAAGTAGCTGGGATTACAGGCATGCACCACCATGCCTGGCTAATTTTTGTAGAATCAGGGTTTCGCCATGTTGGCCAGGCTGGTCTTGAACTCCTGACCTCAAATGATTCGGCCTCCTCAGCCTCCCAAAGTGCTGGGATTACAGGCGTGAGCCACCATGCCCCACAGGGGTCTGCTTTTAAAAAGCCCTCTGAGTGATTGTGATGCATGCCAAAGCTTGAGAACCACAGATCTAGGGAAACTTTAAGCCTTTCCTAACTCTGTCAGTCCTAGAACTTCTGGAAACAAAGATCCATAATCACTTACCGTCTTTTTTTTTTTTTTTTTTTAAAAGAGAAAAAGAAAGAAAAAAAAGAATGAAAGAGAGAAAGAAAGAGGAAAAAAAAAGAGAGAGAGAGAACGAGAAACTTGCTCTATTGCCCAGGCTAGAATACAATCTAAAAATAGGTATTAAAGATCTCTTTTATGTCAATAATTATACTTAACAACGGAGACAGGAAGGAATAAGGGAAGAAAAAACAAACAGCCAACCAGTATTTCATTTAAATCTGTGAAATGCTATGCAATTGCTGAAAAGTGATTTACTTCCAATTATGTGGTCACTTTTAAAATAGGTGTAATGTGATACTGAGAAAAATGTATGTTTTGTGCATTTGGGATGGAGAATTCTGTGAATATTTATTAAGTTTACTTGTTCCAGGTCTGAGTTCAAGTCATAGATGTCCTTGTTAATTTTCTACCTCGTTAATCTAGCTAATGTTAACAATGTAGTGTTAAAGTCTCCGGCTATTATTGTGTGGGAGTCTAAGTCTCT
>CAUYLG010017311.1:0-10791 GCA_963573385.1 Cacajao melanocephalus
GCACAGACTGGGCCAGCTGGTGCAGAGGTCCTGCCGACTCTGCCAGAGCTGCACCCAGCCCGATGCCTAGAGGTGTCATACATGAGAAGAGGATCCCACAGCCAGCCACCACCTGTGCCCTAAGGTGGCTCTGCAGCAGCCAGAGGGACAGACTGACAGCCAGGATCCCCTTGTGGAGCAGCAAAGCCAGGCACAGCTCCATGGCCTGAGCCCAGTCTCGCTGCAGCCCTACTGCCAGCCCCTCGAACACAGAGTGGAGGGCCAGGGAGAAGACCAGTACACAGGCACGCAAGGCTGAGGGGGTTGCTGGGGCTCCACTCACCTGTGGAACCCCTGGACCATTATACCAATGCTGTGGCCCACCGTTCACTGTTCCCAGCAGAGCCCTTGTTTCCTCCAGAGGTGGCGGCCCTGACTGCTCCTTGTAAGCCAATGTGATCTGCTCCATCACCAGGACCAGGAAGAAGCCCATGGCCAGGATGAACTCTTGCAGCGGGAACTGGAGCTGTGGGCAGAAGGGGCAGCAAAAAATTCAGGGAAGGAAGAGTGAGATGCAAAATCTGATGGAAGCCCGGTTACACAGACTTAGGTTCCCATACAGATGCAGGGCTACTCTCAGTTACACAAAGGTACAGTGACTTGCTAACAATGACACAGAATGATACACACACAGAGATTTTGGTGTCACTCACAGTGTTATATGTAGACCAAAGTTTCTCAGCTTTGTAACTATTAACATTTTGGGGCCAGGTGCAGTGGCTCATGCCTATAATCCCAGCATTCTGGGAGGCCCAGGTGGGCAGATTATTGAGGTAAGGAGTTCGAGACCAGCCGGGCCAACATGGTAAAACCCTGTCTCTACTAAAAATACGAAAATTAGCCAGGCGTGGTGGTGGACACCTGTAATCCCAGCTACTCAGGAGGCTGAGGCAGGAGAATTGCTTGAACCCAGGAGGCAGAGGTTGCAGTGAGTCGAGATTGTGCCACTGTACTCCAGCCTGGGAGACAGAGTGAGACTGTCACAAAAGAAACCCCCCAAAAAAACACAAAAAAACACATACTGGGCCAGATCATTCTTTGTCATGAGAGCTGTCTTGCGTACTGTAGGTTGTTTAACAGGATTTCTGATCTCTACCTACCAGATGTCAATAGCAGGCACAATGTTCCCTCCATCCCCCACCCCGTTGTGACAACTAAAAATATCCCCAGACATTACCAAATGTTTCCTGAGGGGCAAAGATACACTCCTAGTTGAGAGTCACTGATGTAGACATACGTGAAAACGTCACACATTGGCCCATCTCTCCAAATATTCACACAGAGAGCCACATATCACAGGACATTCAGGCTTATACACAGTCACACGGAGACACAGGTCACTCAGTCACAGACATACAAAAGGTTACATCCAGTGTTACTTCCTCAGTTTTAGGGGAAAAAGAGGAAAGAGCCCAGGATGACTTTCCTGTCCCACTATCCAACAGTCTGTTTGTCCTATAATAATCCAAGTCCTATGCTGTGGACTTGATCATTCCTCAGAGCCATTTCCTTGGGCGAAAGCCAAAAAAGGTCAGCAACACTAGGCCCCAGGGAATTGCCTGCTATCCTTTTCAGGAGATAGAGACCTCTATCTCCAGCCCTTTAGGAAAGTGGTGAGAGAGTTAAGATGATTCTCGGAGCACTTCCTGGTGGCTAGAACTGAGAACCCAGAGAGTAAGTCACACACCTGAGAAAAAGTTTCTTACTGTCTCAAAGGGCATGTAGGGGTCACAAAAGGAATGGGGAGGAGGGAAGAGAACACATAGAAAGAATTATGCCCCGTAACCAAAATCACAATTCATAGGCCCACATGCCAAAAGCCTTCCACATAGTCATGGAGTGACACATGAATTGATCTCCACAAACCAACAGTCCTAGAGGTGTGTGATTTCCCTCCTGCATGTCACATGCCCGGGCCAGTGCTCACCGTCACGTGCAAGGCTGCCAGAGCCTCATCTATAGCAGCCAGGTAGTCAGGCAGCAGGTCCAGGAGACAGGTGGCCAAAAAGACGCCCCCCGCAAAACAGCTTACTAGGCTCAGGGCTTTCTGGCGGGAAGCTGGGCAGGGGTGAAGCACAGAGGAGAATGAGCAAACGAATCCCCTCCAGGGCCCACCCCCGCAACCCAAACAATGGCTACCCTTGCCTTTCCCTCCTCCTTTGGTCTCTCCCCGCAGCCCTAGCCTTCCCTAAGCCAAGCGTCCATAGCAGTGTGAGGAAGAGGGGCTTACCTGAGGCTTCATGGTTAGCTCCTGGCCTGCGCAGCACACAGATGGGCACCAGGCTGCAGAGAAGGGTGAGCACCAGCAGCAGCACCAGGGCCCCCAACTTCACCTCCAGCCCCACAAGCACTGGAGGCTCTGAAGCTAACGCCTCTGGGCGCCACACCAGGAGTTCGGGCTCTCCCCAGGGCCCCATGGTGCTTCTGGTAGCTCCAGTGACTCTTAGATCTAGGAAGACAGACCAGAGTGGGTGGGGAAAAATCATGCAAGGAAAGATGGGGCAAGGAATGGGGAAGCTTGGTCAGCAGAGTGCAGGTCCCTGGCCCCAGGCACGTTCTGACCTCCCCCAACCCAGAGTGACTCATTCACTCCTGTACCAGGAACATTCCTCTTTTCAGACTTTCTTTCCCAAGTGACTTATTCAGGGTGACCGCAAGGAGGAAACTGAGGCATGAGAAAGGCTGTGTGGATATCTCATTACCCTTTCACCTGGTGCCCCCAGAGAACTAGGAAACTAGGCGCCGCCTCTAAATAGGACCTGGAGCTGGGGTTCCCCTAAGGCATGCAGAGGCCAGGCGTCCCAACTCCCGAAAGGAATGAGTGAAACCAAAGTGGCTGGGGCTGTGGAGAGATGTCACGGGTAGCTTCGTGCACCAGCTGGACAGGATGAGCTTGGGTGCTGCGTTCCCCTTTTCCCAGCGCAGAGAGCAAGCGCTTTCAGGCCCCAGGCTGGGACCTAGAGGCAGATGGCCAGAGGAGACGAGCCCTAAGAGTCTGCAGTCCCGGGACGGACTGAGGCGACACTGAGGGCGGTGCCTGGAAGTCCGGGCTCCAGGAGGCGGGGTGCGAGGCCGCCAGCGTCGCGGGAAGCAGATGAAGAATGTGTGAGCTGGGACTCATGCTCCCGGGCCCAGGCAGGCCTGGGCAGCCGACCTGGACCCCGCTCCCGGAGAGCCCGCACTCACCTCGCGAGGGTCTCACTACATGGTCTCCGCGCGCTTCCGGCCTAGAGTCGGGAACTCCCGCCCCCTCCCATCGTTCCCCCCTCCCCCACAGCCGCCGCGTACCCACGCCCGACTGCCAATAGCAGCGCCGGGTGGACGGGGACAGATCGGGAGTGACGTGACTTAGGAGCAATCAGAGACCGGGAGTGGGAGCGGGCGGAGCAGGCGACGAGAGGAAAGTGAGCGAGAGTGAGGGCGGAGATTAGGAAGAGGGCCTCGCGGCCGCGGCCCCGGGACGTATCTGTGGAGGTCTGGGGGCCGGAGCGGGCCGGTCCACCAAGGTTTTGATGATATGGGTATTTTTAAAAGAGGGAGACCCCGCATCGTCAAGTCTTCCGGCCCACATCTGATGACAACTCTGGCCTTGGGCCAAAGTCTTACCTATTTCTCAGAGGGCTCCGAGACCCCGTCAGTGCCTCTTGGCGCCCAAGGGAAAGCATTCCCTTCTTGGGAACAGCTTCCTCGCCTGCTCTCCGTCGCCAGCACCCACAACAAAGAAAAAGACAAGGCAGAATTGGAAGTGGGGGGAGAGCAAAGAGAGGGTGTGTCTTGAAAATCATCCCTTCTCGACTCCTTAAGGCCTCAGCTGACCTCTGTGCAGCCCCCGCCTTCTCCAAGTGGGTGGGGACGTGGTGGGGACCCGGCTGCCGGGTGCTGAAGCATAGCCCAGGGAAAATCCCCCAGCGCATTCCAGTCGCCCTGCGTACCACGCCTGCAGGCTTCTGGTCGGCTCTCCCACCTGATCTCCAGCCCGGTTTCCGCCACCCCTACTGGCCTGCTTGCTGTTTGCTGTTCCTTGAATGCCGTAAGGTAGTTGTTTCAGCTCAGGACCTTCACCGTTTTCCTCAACCTGGATTCTTGTGGCCCACAGCCCAGTGCTAGAGAATCCTATTCTAGCCTCAAGGGATGGTAAGGACAAAAGAAGAAAATTTAAAAAGGGGGCTCAGCTATTCTTTTGTGCAAACGTGAAAAAAGCCTCATTGCCTAAAGGAGGGACAGATGGGATCTTGCTTCGTACAGGAAAAATAATTTTAAAAAAGAAGGAAAAAAAAGGGACAGAATGCTTCTCATAAGGCTCCAGAAATGGAGCCCAGCAATTCCTCAAGGGGGAACGTGAAGACTTCTTAAGGGGCGGGGCGCCGTGGCTCACGCCTGTAATCCCTTTGGGAGGCCGAGGTGGGTGGATCACCTGAGGTCAGGAGTTCCAGACCAGCTTAGTCAACATGGTGAAACCCTGTCTCTACTAAATATACAAAAATTAGCCGGGCGTGGTGGCGGGCGCCTGTAATCCCAGCGAGGCTGAGGCAGGAGAAACGCTTGAACCCAGGAGGGGGAGATTGCAGTGAGCCGAGGTCGATCGCACCATTGCCCTCCCGCCTGGTATCGGCCGGGCATGTTGGCTCACGCCTGTAATCCAAGCACTTTGGAGGCCAAGGCGGGCGGATCACCTGAGGTCGGGAGTTCGAGACCAGCCTGACCAACATGGTGAAACCCCGTCTTTAAAAAATAAAAAAAAATTTTTTTTAAATTATTCGTAATTGGTAATATTAACAAGGAATTATGACGGGGGGTCAGGACACCTGGATTCTGGTCCAAGCTCTACCTTTATAGTTGTCAAATATGTGTTTGTGTGTGTGTGTGTGTGTGTGTGTGTATATATATATATATATATATGATTAAGCCATTCAGCACGATCTCAACAAGAACAGCTTTGCTTTCCTTGGAGCGCTGCATCAATCCAGGAAGGCTGCTTTGTCTCTTCACTACTTGAGCGGGATACAGAGACAAGAACAGGAAAGACATGAGAAATCTGAGAAAGCCCGCAAAGTAGGTTAATAGTGTGAAGAATACGGGCTGAGCCATCCAAATCTTGGCTCCGCTACCTACAGGGTAACCTTGAGAAAGTAAGTTACTTAAACTTCTGTCAGCTGTAGATGCTGTAAGAATTATATGAGTAATATGAGCGTGCCTGACATGTAATAATTGCACAATAAATATTAGACCCTGTTCCTGTTTTTACCCTGAGCCGTTTCAAATCTTCATATGGATGATTAATAGCAGTTTGAGTTCTGGGATTCACACTCCGAAGTAGTTTTACTCACCCAGCTACCCTTTTCTGAAATACTACTGGAAAACCATACCTGTATCCGTTTAGCTCCATTATTTTACTTGAAGTGAATTCCTGGACCATAAGACATTAAACCAAGGCAAAAAAAAAAAAAAAAATCAATCCTGTGTTTGCCCGCGTGCTGTCTCTATATATTTCTTTCTTTCTTTCTTTTTGAGGAGTGTCGCTCTGTCACCCAGGCTGGAGTGCAATGGCACAATCTCGGCTCACTGCAACCTCCACCTCCTGGGTTCAAGCGATTCTCCTGCCTCAGCCTCCAGAGTAGCTGGGAATACAGGCACCTGCCACCCCACCCAGCTAATTTTTTGTATTTTTAGTAGAGATGAGGTTTCACCGTGATCCTGACTTTCTAGTCATGGATCTGCCTCCTGATAGGTAAAATTTGCAAAATATCACCCGCCCTGTGTGCCTTAGAGCTGCTACGGATTAAGTAAGAGAACAATGTTTATGAAAACGTTTTGTAAACTGTACAAATGTGGGACATAATGTTGCCGGTAACAGTATGCAAACAATAAGACAACAAACCAAACGCAAAAGCCTTTTTAACTTGTTGCAGTTTTCCTGCTCCGTGTCCCTCGGTGAATGAGCAGCGTGCGAGCGTGTGCGCGCAGCTGCGGTTCTCCATCAGAGGCACACTGCTCAGATTGCGGACCCGGGAAACCGCTATCGCGCGCCTGCCGCCTGCCGAGCGAGGCTCGCCGCTCCACTGGGGTCTGCGGGCCGTTGACTCCCTGCCAGAGTGAAACCCGAACTTCCGAGTCACGTGGCGCGCGAAGACAAACCAAGCTGCTCCGGATTTCTCGGAGCTTTCCTCCAGCTTCCCGGCGGTTCATATTCTGGCGCTTACCCCTCCCTTTGGTCTGGCGGAACCCAATCCCCGCCTGACAAATAAGTCCCGCGGGCCGGACGCGGTGGCGCGCGCCTGTACTAAGGCGGGAGAATCGCCTGAGCCCGGAGGTCGGGGGCTGCATGGAACCGTGATCCCGCCACCGCACTCCAGCCTGGGAGACAAAGTGAGACCCTGTCTCCAAAAATAAGTATAAAGAAAAAAAAGAACTGCGGCCCCATTGGCCTGACTCTCCTGACAGCCTACCTGTCTCTGACCAGTTACTGAGGAGGCGGCCTTCAGAGGGTAGTGCCATTGGCTCGATGTCCTGCCCCTCCGAAAACTAAGTCTTCAGCTTCCAATCAGGACTCAGCTTCGGGAAGAGCGCCACGCGGTGGGCGAGGGGATGCCCCAGTAAACTCGCAGGTCTCTTAATTCCTTCCGCCTTTGTTTACAACCCTGCCATGATCTCCCTCTTGCAAAAGCGAGGGTTAGAGAACAGGCATTCAAGCGTCCTGTGCTCCAGTCACAGCCTTTTCTATTCTTCCGCTAGGAGACACTAAACCCTCAGGAAGATTTACTATACCTAAGAGAAACTGAGGCAGAAAGGGCGCGGCTACCTACTTCTCCTTAAATTCCGTTTGTGGGCGCTCAGACTCTTAGTCCCCTACTCCCAGATACAGCATCCCTATCGTGGTTCCTGAGAAGGTGGCACCCACTTTCCTAGTGTAAGGCTGGGGGCGGGGTTTGGCTGGGCAGGTCCAGGATACGAGATCCTGGAAGAAAGAAAAGGTGTAGTGTTATGGGCGGTCAACGGGCTACGCTGGCTTGACAGGGCTGGGCTCTTCAGAACAGGTAATGCTTGGAGGGTCTGTTTGTCTGAACCTCAGGGATAGGGCCGAAGGTGAAATATCCAGGGGACAGGTGAGGGGGCTGTGCAAGTGAGGGGGGTGTTGGATAATGGAAGAGGGAGCAGAGGAGCCCAGAAGCTGTAGGGGGTAGGGAGCAGCCATCATTCCCTTTCTGCAACCTTTGGTCCCACATGCCTTCCTGCAGAAACATGGATCTCGGAATCCCTGACCTGCTGGACACGTGGCTGGAGCCTCCAGAGGATATCTTCTCAACAGGATCCGTCCTGGAGCTGGGACTCCACTGCCCTCCTCCAGAGGTTCCAGTGACTAGGCTACAGGAACAAGGATTGCAAGGCTGGAAGTCCAGTGGGGACCATGGCTGTGTGAGTGTGACCAGTGGGAGTGGGGGTGGGGTTGAGACACAACTCTGTGATAAGAGGCTTCAGCTCCCACGTGGAGACAGGTCTGAAAACGGACCACCCCCAAAATAGATGTAAGTTGTATGATAACCATCTCCATGCCCAAGAAGTGAAAGGACTGAAAATGAAGCATAAGGCTGGTGTCAGGTAGGACTTCCACAATACCTCCCTGCGCATATATATAACTTTTTCCTACTGTAGGGCCTTCAAGAGAGTGAGCCTGAAGATTTCCTGAAGCTTTTCATTGATCCCAATGAGGTGTACTGCTCAGAAGCATCTCCTGGCAGTGACAGTGGCATCTCTGAGGACCCCTGCCGTCCAGACAGTCCTCCTGCCCCCAGGGCAACCAGTTCTCCTGCCCTCTATGAGGTTGTCTATGAGGCAGGGGCCCTGGAGAGGATGCAGGAGGAAGCTGGGCCAAATGTAGGCCTCATCTCCATCCAGCTAGGTCAGTGTTCTTCGTGGGAAGGGGAAAATGGCCCTTCGGGACTGGCCCTAACCGTGGGGTTAAGGGGTTTTACGCAACCTGTGCCTCTACCCAGGCCCTGCTGCTGTCAGGGTGTCCCTACATCTCCTTTCTCCCAGCTACCTGTGTCTACTCCAGATCAGTGGAGCCCAGCATTTATGGTGCCTGATGCCTGCATGGTCAGTGAGCTGCCCTTTGATGCTCATGCCCACATCCTGCCCAGAGCAGGCCCCGTAGCCCCAGTGCCTTGTACAACCCTGGTGAGTCTTGGTGTCTGCCAGAACCACTACTCCTTGATACACACATATATAATCACACAGACAGGGCAAAGGGATGAGGGAATGGAAACATGATGAACTGCCTTTGCCCCAGTTTTTGTGGCATTGGGGCTGAAGACCAAGAGACATGAACAATTGAACAATTTTAAATTTTTATTTATTTTTTATTTTTCGTGAGACAGAGTCCCCACTGGGTGCAGTGGCTCATGCCTGTAACGCCAGCACATTGAGAGGCTGAGGTGGGTGAATCACAAGGTCAGACGTTCAAGACCAGCCTGGCCAACATGATGAAACCCTATCTCTACTAAAAACACAAAAAAAATTAGCTGGGCGTGGTGGTGCGTGCCTGTGATCCCAGCTACTCGGGAGGCTGAGGCAGGAGAATCGCTTGAAACTGGGAGGCGGAGGTTGCAGTGAGCTGAGATCTTGCCACTGCACTGCAGCCTGGGCAACAGAGTGAGACTCCTTCACAAAAAAAAAAAAAAAAAAAAGACGGAGTCGCTCTGTCACTAGGCTGGAGTGCAGTGGAGTATTCTCCGCTCACTGCAACCTCCGACTTCCTGGTTCAAGCGATTCTCCTGCCTCAGCCTCCCGAGTAGCTGGGATTACAGGCACGCACCACCGTGCCCAGCTAATTTTTGTATTTTTAGTAGAGATAGGGTTTCACCATGTTGGCCAGGATGGTCTCGATCTCCTTACCTTGTGATCCACCCACTTGGCCTTCCAATTTTTTATTTTTTGAGCCAGGGTCTTACTCTGTTGTCCAGGATGGAGTGCAGTGGTGCAATCATGGCTCGCTGCATCCTCAGCCTTTTGGGGTCAAGCAGTCCTGCCTGCCTCAGCCTCCCAAAGTGCTGGGATTACAGCCATGACCCACTGTGCCCGGCGAACATGAACAATTTTAGAAGCAGGAAAAGGACAAGGGGGAAAGAGCCCTTGGGGGTAAGGTAGCAACGACTCAGGTAAGGTAGGGTGAGGGAATCTGGGGACAGGGTGCAGGAAGAAGTGCAGACATTGTGTGCGTTGTATTCTTATGCAGAGCCATTGTCTCGGCCTTGGGTCAGGATACAGAAATAGGACAGGCCACCTGGGAATCCCAGCTGGTTACTAGGTACAGGAAGGAAGAAAAGCAATAGCAGCAGTGTTTCCACGGGAACAGTTGCCCAGAAGGCACCCCATGGCTAGTGCTACAGTGTAGCAGAGGTATCACATTAGATGTCTTCTCAAGGCCGGCTGGGCAGGGTCCAAGGCAGGGCAAAGAGGGAGCTGTGCTCAGATCACTGTTCCTCCCTTTCCTCTGAAAATTACTCCTTGTACCCAAAAGGCAGGGACCAGGTCCTACCCTCTCTTCAAATCTGCTGTTGAAGCCAAGCATCTTAGAATCTTTTTTCTTTTTTTTTTTTTGAGACAGAGTCTCGCTCTGTCACCAGGCTGGAGTTCAGTGGTGTGATCTCAGCTCACTGCAACCTCTGCCTCCCGGGTTCAAGCGATTCTCCTGGCTCAGCCTCCCGAGTCGTTGGCACTACAGGTGTGCACCACCATGCCCAGCTAATTTTTGTGTTTTTAGTAGAGACGGGGTTTCACCGTGTTGGCCAGGATGGTCTCAATCTCTTGACCTCATGATCCACCTGTCTTGGCCTCCCAAAGTGCCAGGATTACAGGTGTGAGCCACTGTGCCCAGCACATCTTAGAATCTTGAGCTGAGGAACCTTTAAAAGTCTGATGCTCCTAAGTTTGGGTGTATATTAGAAGCACCATAGTATTTGTAAATGCTTTGCTATTTATTTATTGTAGAGACAGTCTCACTACATTGCCCAGGTTGGTCTCGAACTCCTGGCCTCAAGCAGTCCTCTGGTCTTGACCTCCCAAAGTGATATAATTATAGGCGTGAGCCACCTTGGCCATACTTTCTTTTTTTTTCTTGAGATGGAGTCTCGCTCTGTTGCTCAGGCTGGAGTGCAGTGGCGTGATCTCGGCTCACTGCAACCTCCGCCTCCCAGGTTCAAGAGATTGTCCTGCCTCAGCCTCCCAAGTAGCTGGGACTACAGGCGCATGCCACCATGCCCGGCTTATTTTTAGTATTTTTAGTAGACAGGGGGTTTCACAGTGTTAGTCAGGATGGTCTCGATCTCCTGACCTTGTGATCTGTCTGTCTTGCCCTCCCAAAGTGCTGGGATTACAGGCGTCAGCCACCGCGCCCAGCCTTTCTTTTTTTTTTTTTTTTTAAGATTAAAAAAAAAGAGTCCATTCTTAGAAATTTTGATTAGGTGGACTGGAAGAGACACTCCTCTAATAGTTCCACCAGTCACAGGAACAAGAAGGGCGCATCAGGAAATGCCACATAGGAAATGGTTTTGCCAAAAGCCAAAGACCATGAGCAGGCAAAAACCAAAGTAAATTCTCTTTAAGTCATAAATTGAAGGATACAGCTTTCTTTTTTTTTTTTTTTTTTTTTTTTTTTTTTTTTTTTTTTTGGTGTTTTTGGCTGTTGTTTCCCAGGGTGGTGTTAAATTGGGTTTTATTTGGGAAAAGCAACCCCAAACAACCCGAATAAACAGT